>CM052665.1:3706340-3722689 GCA_028533165.1 Leontopithecus rosalia
ATACACTTAATGTAAAAGGATAATATTTCATGCATATGGACACCAAAAGGAAGCAGGAGAAGCTACTCTTATATCAGACAAAACAGACTTTTAAGTAACAAGAGTTAAAAAAGACAAAGAGGGACATGATATAATGATAGAAGGACTAATCCAACAGGAAAATATCACAATTCTAAATATATATGCACCTAACACTGGAGCTCCCAAATTTATAAAACAGCTACTACTATACCTAAGAAATGAGATAGAGAGTTCACAATAATAGTGGGGGACTTCAATGCCCCACTGACAGCAGTAGACAGGTCATCAAGACAGAAATATCAACAAAAAACAATGTATTTCAACTATGCTCTAGAACAAATGCACTTAACAGACATTTA
Organism: Leontopithecus rosalia; assembly: GCA_028533165.1. Taxonomy (NCBI): domain Eukaryota; kingdom Metazoa; phylum Chordata; class Mammalia; order Primates; family Cebidae; genus Leontopithecus; species Leontopithecus rosalia. The sequence goes on from CM052665.1 coordinate 3,706,721, forward strand.
CAGAATATTTTACCCAACAACTGCAGAATATACATTCTGTTCATCAGCACAAACCATATCATAGCAACAAAACAAGTCTCAATACATTTAAGAAAATTGAGATTACATCACAGACTTGCTCAGATCACAGTGGAATAAAACTGGAAATCAATTTCCAAAGAAACCCTCAAAACCATGCAAATACATGGAAATTAAATAATCTTCTCCTGAGTGATCATTGGATCAACAATGATATCAAGTTAAAAATTAAATAATTATTTGAACTAAATGATAATAGTGACAAAACCAATCAAAACCTCTCAAATACAGCAAAAGAACTGCTAAAAGAAAAGCTAGTAGCATTAAATGCCTGCATCATAAAGTTTGAAAGAGCACAAACAGACAATCTAAGGTCACATTTCAAGAAACAAGAACGAACCAAACCCAAATCCAGCAGAAGAAAACAAATAACAAAAATCAGAGCAGAACTAAATAAAAGTGAAACAAAAAATACAAAAGATAAGTGAAACAAAAAGCTAGTACTTTGAAAACATAAACAAAACTGATAGACCATTAGTGAGATTAACCAAGAAAAGAAGACAGAACATCCAAATAAGCTCAATTAGAAATGAAATGGGAGATATTACAACTGATATCACAGAAATACAAAAGATCACTCAAGGCTACTATGAACACCTTTAATTGTACAAACTAGAAAACCTAGAGGAGATGGATAAATTCCTGAAAATATACAACCCTCCTAGATAAAATCAGGAAGAAATAGAAACTTTGACAATACCAATATCAAGCAGAGATTAAAATGGTGATTAAAACATTGCCAAGAAACAAAAAAAAGTCCAGAGCCATATGGATTCACAGCTGAATTCTATCAGATATTCAAAGAAAAATTGGTACTAATCCTACTGACACTATTTGAAGAGTCAGAGAAACAGGGAATCCTCCCTAAATCATTCTATGAAGCCAGAATCACCTAATACCAAAACCAGGATAGAACATATCAACAACAACAACGAAACTACTGACCAATGTCCTTGATAAACATAGATGCAAAACTCAACAAAATACTAGCTAACCAAATCCAATAGCATATCAAAAGATAATCCGGGGATGGGATCCAAGATGGCCAAATAGGAACAGCTATGGATTGCACTTACCAGAGAAAATGCAGAAGGTGAGTGATTACTGCATTTCCAAACAAATTTTTACTGCCCACAGACCAGGAGATTCCTGGGCGAAAAAGCACCACGAGCACCTAGCATGGCTGTTTTAGCTGGTGTAGCAGGTTTCCACACAAAAACTCACACAAATCTGGGCGCCTAGTCACCTGGGACAGGAACGCCTGGGAGACACAGCCACCCATTCAACTGAAGAAAAGGAGACTGAAACAGGGATCCCAGCCAGGAGATTCCCAGGTGGAAAAGTGGCACGCGCCCCCAGTACAGCTGTTTCAGCTGGCCCAGCAGGTCTGCACAAAAAAAACTCACACAAATCCAGGCACCTTTTCAACTGGTGACTGGAACACCTGGGAGACAGAGTCACCTGTGCAACTGAAAAAAAAAGGGGACTGAAACAGGGAGCCAGGTGATCTGGCTGGCTTGGCAGGTCCCACCCCCACAAAGACCAGCAATCTGAAACGCTTTGGATTGAGAGTTTCACAGCAAGCATAGCTGGACCCAGGATGGTCCAGCTCTGTGGGGGAAGGGCATCCACTATTACTGAGGCAGTCCGTCATTAGGGAGGCAGCCCACCATTACCGAGGCAGTCCACCATTACAGAGACAGTCCAACATTACGGAGGCAGACTGCCATTGCCAAGGCAGTTCTAAATATACCCCTATAAACAAAACTGCAAGGAAGTTCACACAGGAGCTGGGAAGAGCCCATAGCAGCCCAGCAATGCCTCTGCTGGCAGACTGTGACTAGCCTACCTTCTCGCTGGTAAGGGCATCTCGGAAAAAAGGCAGCAGCATGACAGAAACTTAAAAATAAAGCCCCACCTTCCCAGGACAGAGCACCTGGGAAAAAAAAAAGATGATTATGAGCTCCACTGCAGCAGACTTAAACATACCTGCCCAGCAGCTCTGAATGGAACAAAGAAACTTACAAATCAGCACTTGAGCTCCCATAAAGGACAGACTGTCTCCTCAAGCAGCACCCTCATATATCCAAAGAGTACCTCATAAAGGAGAGCTCAGGCTGACATGTGGCAGATATCCTTCTGGGACAAAGATAGCAGAAGAAGAAACTGTCAGCAACCCTTACTGTTCTGCAGCTGCTGCAGGTGATCTGCAGGCAAGCAGGGTTTGAAGTGGACCTCAGCAGTCCTAGAGCAGAGGGGCCTGAGGGTTAGAAAAAGAACTAAAAAACAGAAAGAAATAACTTCAACATCAACAAAAAGGACATCCACTCAGAGACCCCATCCAAAAGTCACCAACTACAATGACCACAGGTAGATAAATTCACAAAGATGGGAAGAAACCAGTGCAAAAAGGAAAAAAACACCAAAAACCAGAATGCCTTGCCACCTCCAAGGGATCACAACTCCACACCAGGAAAGGAAAAAAGCTGGATGGAGAATGAGTCTGATGAATTGAGAGAATCAGGCTTTAGAAGGTGGGCAATAAACGTCTCTGAGCTAAAATAACATCTTCTAACCCAAAGCAAAGAAACTAAGAATGTTGAAAAAAGGCTAGATCAAATACCAATGAGAATAAACAGCTTAGAGAAGAACTCAAATGACCTGATGGAGCTGAAAAACACAACAAGAGAACTTCACAAAGTATACACAAGTTTCACTAGCTGAATCGACCAAGCACAAGAAAGAATATCAGAGATAGAAGATCAACTCAATAAAATAAAATGAGAAGGAAAGATTAGAGAAAAAAGAGTGAAAATAAATGAACAAAGCCTCCAAGAAATATGGGATTATGTTAAAAGACCTAATCTACACTTGATCAGTACCTGGATGTTACAGAGAGAATGAATCCAAGCTAAAAACACTCTTCAGGATATTATCCAGGAGAACTTCTCCAACCTAGTAAGGCAGGCCAATATTCAAGTGCAGGAAATACAGAGAACACCATCAAGATATTCCTCAAGAAAAGCAACACCAAGGCACATAATCTTCAGATTCACCAGCATTGAAATGAAGGAAAAAAATGCTAAGGCCCACCAGAGAGAAAGGTCGGGTTACCCACAAAGGGAAGCCCATCCGACTCACAACAGATCTCTCAGCAGAAACCCTACAAGCCAGAAAAGAGTAGGGACCAATATTCAACATCCTTAAAGAAAATAACTTTCAACTAGAATTTCATATCCAGCCAAACTAAGCTTCATAAACAGAGGAGAAATAAAATCCTTTACGAACAAGCAATTGCTGAGAGATTTTGTTACCATCAGGCCTGCCTAATAAGAGCTCCTGAAAGAAGCACTAAACAAAGACAGGAACAACCAGTACCAGCCACTCCAAAAACATACCAAATGGTAAAGAGCATCAAAACAATGAAGAAACTGCATCAACTAATGGGCAAAATAACCAGCTAGCATCAAAATGGCAGTATCAAATTCACACACACAACAATATTAACCTTAAATGTACATGGCCTAAATGCTCCAGTCAAAAGACATAGACTGGCAAATTGGACAAAAATTCAAAATCCATCAGTGTGCTGTATTCAGGAAACCCATCTTATGTGCAAGGATATACATAAGCTCAAAATAAAGAAATGGAAGAAGATTTACCAAGCAAATGGAGAGCAAAAAATAAAAGCAGAAGTTGCAATCTTAGTCTCTGATATAATAGACTTTAAAGCAGTGAAGATCAAAAGAGACAAAGAAGGGCAGTACATAATTGAAAAGGATCAATATAACAAGAAGAGCTAACTATCCTAAATATATACACACCCAATACAGGAACACCCAGATATATAAGGCAAGTTCTTAATGACCAACAAAGAGACTTAGACTCCCACACAATAACAGTGGGAGACTTTAACACTCCATTGTCAATATTAGACAGATCAACGAGGCAGAAAAATAACAGGAATATCCAGGACTTGAACTCAGATCTCGACAAAGAAAACCTAATAGACATCTACACAACTCTCCACCCCAAAACCACAGAATATACATTCTTCTCAGCACCACATCACACCTACTCTAAAATTGACCACATAATTGGAAATAAATCACTCCTCAGCAAATGCAAAAGAACGGAAATCATAACAAACAATCTCTCAGACCACAGTGCAATCAAATTAGAACTCAAGATTAAGAAACTAACTCAGAACTACACAACTTCATGGAAACTGAACAACTGGCTCTTGAATGTTGACTGGATAAAAAAATGAAATGAAGGCAGAAATAAAGATGTTCTTTGAAACCAATGGGAACAAAGACACAATGTACCAGAATCTCTGGGGCACATTTAAAGCAGTGCCTAGAGGAAAATTTATAGCAACAAATCCCCATATGAGAAGCAAGGAAAGATCTAAAATTGACACCCTATCATCAATATTGAAAGAGTTAGAGGAGCAAGATAAAAAAACTCAAAAGCTAGCAGAAGACAAGAAATAACTAAGATCAGAGCAGAACTGAAAGAGATAAAGACACAAAAATACCTTCAAAAAATCAGTAAATCCAGAAGCTCGTTTTCAAAAAGATCAACAAAATAGACCACTAGCCAGACTAATAAAAAAGAAAAGAGAGAAGAATCAAACAGATGCAATAAAAGGGGATATCACCACTGATTCCACAGAAATATGAATTACCATCAGAGATTACTACAAACAACTCTATATACATAAACCAGTAAACCTGGAAGAAATGGATAAATTCCTGGACACTTGCTCTCTCCCAAGCCTAAACCAGGAAGAAGTTGAAAACTTGAATAGACCAATAACAAGGGCTGAAGTTGAGGCAGCAATTAAGAGCTACCAACCAAAAAAAGCTGAGGTCCAGATGGGTTCACAGCCGAATTCTACCAGACACACAACGAAGAGCTGGTACCATTACTTCTGAAACTATTCCAAACAATCTAAAAAGAGGGAATCCTTCCCAAACCATTTTATGAGACCAACGTCATCCTGATACTAAAACCTGGCAGAGACTCAACAACAACAACAACAAAACTTCAGGCCAATATCCATGATGAACAGAGATGCAAAAATCTTCAATAAAATACTGGCAAACTGATTCCAACAGCACATCAAAAAGCTTATCCATCATGATCATATAGTCTTCATCCTAGGGATGCAAGGCTGGTTCAACATATTCAAGTCTATAAACATAATCCACCACATAAACAGAACCAAAGACAAAAAACACATGATTATCTCAATAGATGCAGACAAGGCCTTCAACAAAATTCAAAAGCCATTTATGCTAAAAACTCTCAATAAACTACATATAGATGGAACCTATCTCAAAATAATAAAAGCTATTTACAACAAACCCACAGCCAATATCATGCTAAATAGGCAAAAACTGAAAGCATTCCCTTTGAAATCTGGCTTTAGACTAGGACGCCCTCTCTCACCACTCCTATTCAAATAGTATTGGAAGTTCTAGCCAGAGCACTCAGGCAAGGAAAAGAAATAAAGGGAAAGGAGAAAGGCAAATTGTCTCTACTTGCAGATGACATGATTGTATATTTAGAAGACCCCATTGACTCAGCCCAAAAACTCCTGAAACTGATAAGCAACATCAGCAAAGTCTCAGGATACAAAATCAATGTGCAGAAATCACAAGCATTCCTATACACCAATAACAGACTAAAAGAGAACCAAATCAAGAGCCAACTGCCATTCACAATTGCTGCAAAGAGAATAAAATACCTAGGAATACAACTAACAAAGGATGTAAAGGACCTCTTCAAGGAGAACTCTGAACCAATGCTCAAGGAAATAAGAGAGGACACAAACAGATGGAAAACATTCCATGCCCATGGTTAGGAAGAATCAATATTGTGAATATGGTCATACTGCCCAAAGTAATCTACAGATTCAACACTATCTCCATCAAGCTACCTATGACCCTTTTCACAGAACTGGAAAAATCCACCTTAAACTTCATATGAAACCAAAAAAGAAAGCCTGCATAGCCAAGACAATCCTAAGCAAAAACAACAAAGCTGGAGGTGTCACACTACTTGACTTCAAACTATACAAGTAATCAAAACAGCTTGGTACTGGTACCAAAACAAAGATATAGACCAATGGAACAGAACAGAGGCCTCGAAGGCAACACCACACATCTACAACCATCAGATCTTTGACAAACCTGACAAAAACAAGAAATGGGGAAAGGAGTCCCTATTTAATAAATGGTGTAGGAATAACTGGCTACCCATGTGCAGAAAAACGGAAACTGGATCCCTTCCTGATGCCTTACACTAAAATTAACTCCAGATGGATTAAAGACTTAAACATAAAACCTAACATCATAAAAACTCTAGAAGAAAACCTAATCAAAACCATTCAGGACACAGGCATAGGCAAGGAGTTCATGATTAAAACACCAAAAGCTTTGGCAACAAAAGCCAAAATGGACAAATGGGATCTAATTAAACTCCCGAGCTTCTGTACAGCCAAAGAAACAATCATTAGAGTGAACTGGCCAGCATCAGGATGGGAAAATTTTTTTTGTAATCTACCCATCTGACCAAGAGCTAATATCCAGAATCAACAAAGAACTGGAACAGATTTACAAGAAAAAAACAAACCCATTAGAATGTTGGCAAAGGACATGAACAGACACTTTTCAAAACATATATGAGGCCAACAAACATATGAAAAAATGCTCATCATCACTGGTCATTAGAGAGATGCAAATCAAAACCACATTGAGATACCATCTCATGCCAGTTAGAATGGCATTCATTAAAAAAATCTGGAGACAACAGATGCTGGAGAGGATGTGGAGAAATAGGAACACCTTTACACTGTTGATGGGAGTGTAAATTAGTTCACCCATTTTGGAAGACAGTGTGCCAATTCCTCAAGGACCTAGAAATAGAAATTCCATTTCTGGGTATGTATCCAAAGGATTATAAATCATTCTATTTTAAAGACACACGCACATGTATGTTCATTGCAGCACTGTTTACAATAGCAAAGACCTGGAGCCAACCCAAATGCCCACTGATGATAGATTGGACAAGGAAAATATGGCACATATACACCATGGAATACTACACTGCCATAAAAAACGATGAGTTCCTGTCCTTTGTAGGGACATGGATGAATCTGGAAACCATCATTCTCAGCAAACTGACACAAGAACAGAAAATCAAACACCACATGTTCTCACTCATAGACATGTGTTGAACAATGAGAACATATGGACACAGGGAAGGGAGTACCACAAATTGGATTCTGTTGGGGGACAACTAGGGAGGGGCAGTGGGGGGTAGAGAGGTTGGGGAAGGATAACATGGGGAGAAATACCAGATAAAGGTGATGGGGGAATGGAGGCAGCAAACCACATTGCCATGTATGTACCGATGCAACAATTCTGCATGATTTGTACATGTACCCCAGAACCTAAAACATTGTGTGTGTGTGTGTGTGTGTGTGTGTGTGTGTGTGTATAAACAATCAGCAGAGTAAGCAGACAACCCACAGAGTGGGAGAATATCTTCACAATCTGACAAGGGACTAATATCCAGAATCTACAAGAAACTCAAACCAATCAGCTAGAAAAACAAAACTCATCAAAAAGTGGGCTAAGGACATGAATAGACAATTGTCAATATAATATATACAAATGGCCAACAAATGTTCAAAAAAATGCTCAATCACTAGTGATCAGGGAAATGCAAATCAAAATCATGAAGCAATACCACCTTACTCCTACAATAGTGGCCACAATAAACAACTTTTAAAAAAATAATAGATGTTGATGTGAATGCGGTGAAAAAGGAACACTTTCACATGGCTGGTGGGAATATAAACTAGTACAACTACTACGGAAAACAGTATAGAAATTCCTTAAAGAACTAAAAGTGGATCTACCATTTGATCCAGCAATCCCACTACTGACGTGCATGTTTACAGCCACACAATTCACAATTGTAAAAATATGGAATTAGCCCAGATGTTCATCAGTCAATGAATGGATAAAGAAAATGTGGGTCATATATTTACACAGCCATAAAAAGAAAATGACGGCATGGCATTTGCAGGAACCTGGGTGGAGTTGGAGGCCATTATTCTAAGTGAAGTAACTCAAGAATGGAAAACCAAACATTATTGTAACTGGATTTGTAGCTTGGGCTCGGGTCTCGGGTTCTTGGCTTCCCTTGCTCGAATAATCGAGCAGAGAGCCTTATCCCACGGTGAGTGTTCCAGCTCCAAACAAGAGTTCATGGACCGAGAGAGGGAGCAGCAGTGCAGTTTAGTGAGCAAGCAGAAGTAAAAGCTTCCACAGCAGGGAAGGGTGGAAGGGGACCTGAATGGGTTCCCACTGTTGGTCAGGGCTGCCTGGGCTGATATCCCCAAGTAATTCTGAGTTGCTGAGTGTTTGTCCCTTAGTCCTGTGTGGGCAGGGGCTTGTGACCATTAGTCATCTAATCTCTTCTGTTGGTCGTTTCCTAGTTTCTATTGAACTTGCAAGCAGTATTAGCATGTGGTTGAACAGCTAACTGATAAGTTGAACACAGCCTTTGTTATGCTTGAAGTACCCGTGTTGACCTTTTCCCATGCTAGGATTTCCAAAAGATTCCCCATTGACCCAAAAGGTTTTATTCCCTCAATATGTTCTCACTCATAAGTGGGAGCTAAGCTATGAGGCGGCAAAGGCATAAAAATGATACAATGGGCCAGGCGCGGTGGTTCACGCCTGTAATCCCAGCACTTTGGGAGGCTGAGGCGGGTGGATCACGAGGTCAAGAGATCAAGACCATCCTGGTCAACATTGTGAAACCCCGACTCTATTAAAAACACAAAAATTAGCTGGGCATGGGGGCACGTGCCTGTAGTCCCAGCTACTCGGGAGGTTGAGGCAGGAGAATTGCTTGAACCTAGCAGGCGGAGGTTGCGGTGAGCCAAGATCGCGCCATTGCACTTCAGCCTGGGTAACAAGAGTGAAACTCCATCTCAAGTGAAACACGATCTCAAAAAAAAAAAAAAAAGAATGATACAATGGACTTTGGGGACTCAGAGGAAAGGGTGGGAAGTGGGTGAGGGATAAAAGACTACACACTGGGTGCAGTGTACACTTCTCAGGTGATGAGTGCACCAAAACTTCAGATATCACCACTAAAGAACTTATCGATGAAATCAATCACCACTTGTTCCTGTTCAACTACTGAAATATAAATAAAATAAAATGAAACTAAAAAGTGGATGGAAGACTTACAACATGAAATTGTACAATAGCTAGAAAAAAACGTAAGGGAAAACCTCCATGATATTGGTCTGGGCAATGATTTCTTGTATATGAACCCAAAAATACAGATAGCAAAAGCAAAAATAGTAAAATAGAATGGCATCAAACTAAAAAGCTGCACAGCCAAGGAACCAATCAACAGAGTGAAGAGACAGCCTACGCTATGGGAGAATGTATTTGCAGACCATACATCTGGTGAGGCATCAATATCCAAAATGTAAATGAAACTCAAATAATAGTAAGAAAACAGCCCAATTTAAAAAGAGACAAAGGATCTGAATGGACATTTCTGAAATGAAGACATACAAAATAGCAGGGTAAACTTAGAAGCGCCTGGTCCAGGGCTATGGGAGCATCCGCAGCCGTCTCTGGGTACCCCAGTGTGGTCTGCTAAGGCAGGGTTCTCTGCATGCTCAACAACGGGTACCTATTGTTACTGTATTATTCAAAAGCCCCCTCTCCCTTAGTGAGGTATTACAGAATGCTGAATTACCTACCTGAAAATTGCTTAACGTATTTTAGGCAAACATTTAAGAATTTCCTCTTTAAAGTCTAATTATTTGGCATTTCATTTATGTTTGCAGATCACTCCACAGTCATGCTCATCATGTATGCCCCACCATGTCTTTGACTCACACATAGAATAAAATCAAGTTAAGTAAGTCAGAGGAGGCGCAATGCCTTCTTCAGTAAGTAACCCGGCAGTGGGGAACAGCTAGGAATTATCCATTCCGGATTCAACAATTTACAGTAGTATTTCCTCAATGTATGTTCCATACACCATTAATCCCAACAAATACTTCATGGGTCAGGAGTTCTACAGTCAATTAAGCGTGAGAACTTTAGAGCATATCTCACTCTTCGAGGTGTGCAATACGCACTGACCCCTCTGAGATCCTGGTGGTAAAGAGACTGGTTTTGCTTTATTCACTCTTGCATTTCTAAGCCTTACTTGACCACAAAATTCCTGTCTTCAAGTAGAGCTTACTTTTATGGGTATGCAGCAGTCATAATAGGGTCAGCCAGTATCCATGTATCCCCTCTTCATTTGTACAAGAGTTCCGGTTTTACCAGGGTACATTTAGCCAAAAAGTTTTCTTGCCCAGATTCCCTTGCTGCTACGTCTAGTCAAGTAACGAAGTTCTGACTGACGAGATGCGAGTGGACATAATATGTGTGGCAACTTAGAAATATCCCTAAAGGCAAGAAGCATTCCTATCTTTCAGTTGCCCCTTCCTGCCTTCCCCTAATCAGAATGCAGAGTGATGGCTACAGCCTCAGCAGTTGAACCAGGAGGAGGGGCTCACTGAAGACAAGAAAGCTGCGAGACGGTGGGACCCAGACTCCTTATTGTAAGCCAGTAACACAGGGCCTCACTACAGACTTCTTTATGTGAGAGGAAAAGAATCTTCAATCTTATGTGTGTCACTGTGATTTTTTTTTCTGTGACTCAAGGCTAAATCAAACCTCAATTAATATGGGGTAACACCTACCGTTGTCTCATAGAACTGGTGTTCCTCAGAGGACTCTGAGAAGTGCTGCTCTAAATTCAGCGACTAAAACATCATGGCTCTTTTCCCGCAACAAGTGCAGTCTTGTCTGAATGCAAACATACGGACTCTCCACTTATGTCGGATTTACGTTTAATTCCAGATATTCTCAAACAAAAGGCAGCAAGTCACTTGGAAGAGCACTGGCTTATGTGTCAAAAAATGAACATTCAAGTCTTAACTCTGTGTCTTGGCCTTAGAGAAGTATTCTAAAATATCTGTGCCTCAGTTTCCCTGAAGACAGAGTAAGAATAGTATATTCACTAATTTAGTTAGTTGATACAATGGCTACATAAAATATAGGCCCCCAAAATCTTAAAAACTATGTAGTACGCTAGACAAAATATTGTACTGTTATTATTTTGCTGTTGTGGCTCAGAACATGGCACCCCAAAATATGGCACCTTGGCATGCATAGAAAAGTCACTCTCTGACCTTCCCCTGCATTTATTCCCTGAGGCCTATGTGTTAGGTCATTCTTGCATTGCTATACAGACATACCTGAGACTGGGTAATTTATAAAGACAAGAGGTTTCATTGGCTCATGGTTCCGCAGGCTTTAACAGGAAGCATGGTGCTGGCTTCTGCTTGGCTTTTGATGAGGCCTCAGGGAGTTTTCAATCATGGCAGAAGGCAAAGGGGAATCCAGCAGCAACTCACATGGTGAAAACAGAAGCAAGAGAGAGTGAGGGAGAGGGTGCCACATACTTTTAAACAACAAGATCTTGTGAGAACTCACTATCGTGAGAACTCTCGATTGTGAGGACAAGACCGAACCACGAGAGATCTGTCCCCACACCCAGATACCTCCCACCAGGCCCCACCTTCAACACTGGGAATTACATCTCAACAGGAGATTTGGCAGGGACACAGATCCAAACCATACTAGACCATAAAAGGAATGTTTCCCTTCTTCCCTAAAGACCCTCTGAGGACAGGGTTCCTGCCCCATACCAAGAGGAAAGGTATAAAGACTGGGGCATGGAAATGAACCTTAGCAAACAGACCTTGCTAATCCAATCATACTTCTACATGACTGGCTATTCTTAAGTGAACCTAAGTGGCAAAACCCAGTTTTCCCTGTGTCTTTGGCTCTTCATTTTGTGCTGGAAACCCCAGGTGCTGACATTGTAGGTGCCAATGGGAATCTCCTGGTCTGCAGGCTGTGTAGACAGTGGGAAAAGCGCAGTGTCTGAGCCAGGGGGCTGGAGTGTTGGGAAAAGTCCCTAATGGCTTCCAATGGCTGGGAGCAAGAGTCTCCAGTCCCTTGCACCTCCCAGGTGAGGCAGAGCCCACCCCGCTTTGGGTTGCCCACCTTGGGCTGTTCTCACTGTCAAACCAGTTCCAATGAGATAAACCTGGTACCTCAGCTGGAAATGTGGAGATCACTAGTCTTCTGGCACACTCTTGCTGGGTACTGCAGACCAGAGCTGTTGCCATTTGGCTATGTTGGCAGAAGTCCCCCGGCATCAAAGTCTAATTACTAAATGTAGAAGGAATGCTGAACGTAGAAAATCACCATTAGGGCAAAAATAGTAACTACTAAAAATAGTAACTTCTACAGGTAAGAGTCACAAATGAATGTAAAATCAGTATTAAGACAGGAGAAGACACAGTATTAAACTATGTGCTCACAAGATACTTATTAACACAAAAGAAAAAATAATAACTTTTCAGTGGAGAACCCTAGCAGACACACCTTAACCAAGAGATCAAAGTTAAACTTATGTAATAAGACATAATGTATTAATACATATCAATATTCTGTATACCCTGACAAGATGCTCTGAGAAGGTCACAATATTACTATTGTGGAACTCTTGCTAAAATGCATAACTTTAATTTAATCATGGGAAAAAATCAGACGAACTCAAATTCAGTGACATTCTACAGAACAACTGGCACATGCTCTTCAAAATGTCAAAGTCATAAAAGACAAACAAAAACAGAGGAATTGTAATAGATTGAAGAAGACTAACAAAATATGAAACTTAAGCAAGATAGGATTATGGATTGATTCTTGGATTTAAAAAGGTTATTAGTGGTCTAATTGGCAAAATTCAAATAAAGTCTCTAGATTAGTTAATAGTGTTATGGTAACCATGGTCATATCTTGATGTCATTAATTTCCCTGTGGTCATATGAGATGTTAATATTAGGAGAAGATAGGTGAATGGTATATGACTTTTCTATGTTATATTTTAAACCTTTTGGCAAGTGTAAGATGATCTCAAATTAAACAGCTAATCTGAAATAGTTCATCTTCGCCACCATTTTCATGAGCTTCAGTTGAAAACAATCTTTGTGTTGAGGTTATCTATTGCTATGAAATAAACCGCTTTGGACACAGTGGCTTTAAGCAACAATCTATTATTATTATGTCTCATGTTTCTAGTGGTTGAATTTGAAATCATCTTATAGGAATAGCACATATTTTTGAGATGGAGTCTTGCTCTGTCGCCCAGGCTGGAGTACAGTGGCACAATCTTGGCTCACTGCAACCTCCTCCTCCTGGGTTCAAGTGAGTCACCCGCCTCAGTCTCCCAAGTAGTGGGATTACAGGCTCCCACTACCACACCTGGCTAATCTGTGTATTTTTAGTAGATATGGGGTTTCGTCATGTTGGCCAAGCTCATCTCAAACACCTGTCCTCAATTGATCCACCAGCCTCAGCATTGCAAAGTGCTGGAATTATAGGCAAATTGCACAAATTTGATAACAGATGAACCAATTTCTACAGACACAACATGCCAAAACTCACACAAGAGGAAATGGACAATGTGAGTAGACTTATATCTATAAAGGAAATTGAACCAATAGTTAATAATCTTCCAACACAGATAGCACCTGGCCCAGATGTGGTCACTGTTGAATTCTACCAACATTTAAGAAAGAAATTATACCAATTCTCAATAATCTCTCAGAAAACAGAAACAAAGGAAATACTTTCTAATTCACTCTATGAGGCCAGCATCACCACACCAAAACCAAACAAGACTTTACAAGAAAATAAAAGTACAGAACAATATTTCTCATAAACATAGATGCAAAGACAATAAAATATAATCGAATCAAACCAAGAAGGTATAAAAGGAATTATATAACATAACCAAGTGAGATTTACCCAAGATTTGAAATTCTTGTTCAACATTTGAAATCAACCTATGCAATCCATCACATCATCAGGCTTAAGAAGAAAACTCACATGATGTATCAATAGACATAGACACCAATTCATGACAAAAAGACTCAAAAACTAGGAATAGAGTCAAACTTCCTCATCTTAATCAAAAAACATCAACAAAAAAATCCACTGATAACACATCTTATAGTAAGAAACTTGAAGCTCTCTTGCTAAGATCAGGAACAAGGCAAGGATGTCCCCTTTATCACTGCTTTTCAGCATTATACTGGAAATCCTAAATGAAATAAGATGAGAAAGGAACATAAAAGTATACAGATGAAGAAGGAAGGAAAGGAAACTATCTGTTCATAGATGACATAACCATCAATGCAGAAAATCGGAAAGAAACAACCAGAAGTTCCTTGAACTATCAAGCAATTATAACAAGGTCGCAAGATACAAGGTTAATGTACAAAAGTCAATAGCTTCCTAATACCAGCAATGAACAAGCGGAATTTGAAATTAAAAGGACATTGTCATTTACATTAGCACCCCCCAAAATGAAATACTTAGGTATAAATCTAACAAAATATGTTTAAGAACTATAGGAGAAAAACTATAAAACTAATGAAAGCTATCAAAAAAAAAACTAAATAAATGGGGAGATATTCCATGTTTATGGATGGAAAGACTCAATATTGTCATGATGTCAGTTCTTCCCAACTTGGTCTATAGATTCGACATAATTCCAGTCAAAATTCCAGCAAGTTACTTCGTGAGGGAAAAAAAGCTGAATAAGGGAGGGAAAAGGCTCAAAATAACCAACTCATTATTGAAGGAGAAGAAAAAAACTGTGAGTACTAATGCTACCTGACTTCAAGACTTACTATAAAGCTATAATAATCAAGAGAGTGTGAACTGTCCAAAAAACAGACCAATAAATATGAAACAGAATAGAGAGCCTGGAAATAGACACACATAAATATAACTAACTGATTTTGACAAATGGCGCAAAGATGGTCTTTTCAATAAATGGTGCTCATATCACTGGACAATAACAAAGCAACAAATAATGATAAATCTAGGCATAAACCTCCATAGAAAAAAAACTTGATGGCCTTGGCTATGGCAATTATTTTTTAGAAACAATACCAAATGCACAATTCATGAGAGGAGTTGATAAGCTGGACTTCACTAAAATTAAATATTTATGCTTCACACAGCGCAGTGTCAGAAAAATGAGAAGACAAGCCATAGACTGGGAGAAAATATTTGCAAAAAAATACATCTGATAAAAGATTATTGTCTAAAATATACAAATAACTCTTAAAACTCAACAATAAGCAAATGAACAACTTCATTAAAAAAAAAAGACCTGAGCAGACACCTTCCCAAAGAAGATATACAGATGGTGAGCCAGTATATGAAAAGAAGTTCAATATCATATATCATTAGAAAATTGAAAATTAAGGCCGGGTGTGGCAGTTCATACCTGTAATCCCAGCACTTTGAGAGGCCAAGGCAGGTGGATCATCTGAGGTTGGGAGTTCAAGACCAGCCTTACCAACATGGAAAAACCCCATCTCTACTAAAAAAATAAAATTAACCAGGCATGGTGATGCATGCCTGTAATCCCAGCTACTTGGGAGGCTGAGGCAGGAGAATCACTTGAAACCCAGGGGCAGCTGAGATCATGCCTTTGCACTCAAATATAGGCAACAAGAAACAAGAGCGACACTCCATCAAAAAAGAAGAAGGGAAGAAAAAACACAGGCGAGGGGAGGAAGATGGCGCTCTAGAAACAACTCACCACTGCAGCTCTCAGTCAAGACGCAGAGGGTAAGCAAACACTGCATTTTCAGACGGATCCTTATAGCCCACAGAGCGGGGGAAAAGCCCAGGTGTAAAA
>CM052665.1:3723189-3737798 GCA_028533165.1 Leontopithecus rosalia
AGGTGATGATTGAAACCGGATGTATGTATGCGTCGCATGTGACAAGAAGCCCTGGCTGAGCTACCACAAAGCCAGTGTTTAGTGGGGTTTACGCTGACTCTGTAAAAATAGGTTGAGACGGAAAAGAAGCAGGAGAGTGCCATATTGCCAAGGAAGAAACTAACGTTAAGAAGGAGCAGTCGATTACTAGGATCAAGTGCTACAGAGAGGTCAGAGAAAAGGAGAACAATCATGGCAGCAAACAGATTGGATTTGTTAATTTTGGAGGTTCAATGGGAATGAGATGCCATCGGTAAAGTCACCGAGATGCTAACAGAAGACTTAAGCGGGAACCATAGCAGCCCGGCTGGATTTTATTACTTCTTGAGTACACTCATTCCTAGTGGATTGAAGAATACAAGTCAAAGAATCACAGAACTTACCGCTAAATCGAATCATATATTCTATCCCTCTTGTTTGTAATTAAGAAGGCCGGCCGGGCGCGGTGGCTCACGCCTGTAATCCCAGCACTTGGGGAGGCCGAGGCGGGTGGATCACGAGGTCAATAGATCGAGACCATCCTGGTCAACATGGTGAAACCCCGTCTCTACTAAAAATACAAAAAATTAGCTGGTCACGGTGGCATGTGCCTGTAATCCCAGCTACTCAGGAGGCTGAGGCAGGAGAATTGCCTGAACCCAGGAGGCGGAGGTTGTGATGAGCCGAGATCGTGCCGTTGCACTCCAGCCTGGGTAACAGGAGTGAAACTCCGTCTCAAAAAAAAAAAAAGAAGGCTGATGCCTCCAAAGTGGTTAAGATTCTGGTTAACAGTCATATAATGAGTTCATGGCAGAGTTAAGACTAGAACATGAATACTAACATTCCCAAATATGTGCTGTTTCTTCTCTGCACTAGGTATCAAAGCAGGGCACTCAGCTAAGGGTGCGGTTTGAATGACACCTTCAGGTATTACTGCAGCCCCCCCTTAGAACAGAAGCAAAATACTCCTTTACCAGTTCCAGTGTAAGAAAGGCTTACTAAAAAGCCTTTTCTCTGTACTAATTTGCCTCTCACATCATTGGTATTTATGAGGAATTGAAACCTTTACACATCCGTATATTATACCTTTCAGTGAACCCAATAAAATATTCCTTTATATCAATATCCCTGATTCTGTCCAGAAACTCTTTCAATAGTTTAATTTCTCTTAGTCTTTTTAACTTGCAGAATCTCAACAGCTCAAGCAGAGCTCTACAGGATAGTAAACTCCTTAGAAACAGGATTTTATCTTATCTTTGTATGTCTGGCACCCTACAATGATGTCACCAACGTGGTATATGTTCAATAAGTGCTTGTTCAATGAACAAATAGGTGAATGAATGAATTAGTGGAATGTTCAGTAACCCTCCTGAGGAACAGTGGCAGATAAGATATTTGGCGTGATCTCCTGACCTAGTCAGCTTGTGCTTGCTTTCCCAACTCACCTCCAACAGAAATAGCCCTCAGCATATTTGCAAACATGACAGTAGCCCTCAATCAAAGGAAAAACACTTGGACTGTCTCTCAGCATTATTGCTGACAGGTTTTACCTATTTGGGTGCCAGTGACCCTTACCAAAGACTTTGGACTTTGGTCATGGAGGCGGGAGGGGAATGTGTTGATCCTGGCCCTCTAATATTCTGATTATATGTTTCTTTGCTACTGAGTCCGTTTTTTGGGGGGGCTTTTTATTTTGTTTGAAATGCAGCAGCCTAGAAGGCAAAAAGGTGTACCAGAAATACCAGCCTTATTTGAAAGGGCTCTGTAGAAAGTGACTTATCAATACTTAGCATTTTTCCACATGTACTATACACATGTGCCTTATTTCAAGAAATTTGCAAAGCAGTAATCATATATTTCACCTTGTATTACAATAATATATTTTTCTCCTTCCCGAGTGTGATGTGCTCTCAACTATTAGCATCTAATGTCACAAATTTCCAGCACTGCCTCAAAGACCTAAGGACTCCTAAGTGTCTCAGCATCAGCCAGGTACAGCTAAGCAATTCCCATGCTGCCTGGGAGTCATGAATTATGCTGGCAGGCTGCCTCACTGGTGAGTTACCTTGAGACAAAAGTGTTGTCGACAGTGGAACAATCAGTTTTTCCTTAAAGCCCTTTATTCACTCCTCTCCCCCAGCTAGGTAAAGCCATATTTCCAGAGCAGCAATCACAAAGTACACCTAGTGATTTTATCCGGATTTCTGGTTAAATTAACGGAAACAGCTGCATGAGTAGAAATATACCTCTCTGGCTTCCCCTTCAGCCTACCCTGAGAACATTCTGGCTGAATTTCTCTCTTTAACAAGACCAAGAAGATGGTCTTTTGCATCTCCACGAGAAAAGTATTTACATATTCAGAAATCAGCTTGGCAAACCAGAGCTAAGAGTCTGGGGAATAAACATTGTCTCTGTTCTTTTTTTCCTCCCAAAGTTAAGAATTAAATATTTGAATATCATAAGAGCTAAAAATTGGCAAAAGAGGGATGGCAACAGTGACGTGACATCTGTCAAAAAGTGTTGATCAGGGAGGGCTCTCTGCCCACCTTGTATACCCCTGGGTTCTGGGGCCTCAACAGGTGTTTTTCCCTTTCTCCCCCTTCCTTTCCCTGGACTGGGTTCCTGGGCTAGATAGGGGCAGATGCAAACATTCCACAGCTTGCACCGCCTCATTTAAAATGCACGGTGGGTAGAAATTAAAATTAAAATGAGTTCTTTTTTAAGGAAAAATGTCACCATTCTCTTTCAGAGATGATAACCTGAGTAATGACTCTCGAGAGAAAAGACTGGTGTCAAATTATGAGGCTGTGCTTAGTGGGATTATGATTTATGTATAGAAATACATCATTTTTTGACAAAGAGCAAGATGAGGTTGAAATTGTATTTATTTGGCAAGCCAAAACTGGCTTCTTTGACTTTTAAGCCAGTGGCGTACATTTAATATGTGTCATAGGCACTTACTTAATATCGGGTAGCCAGGACATATGTGTTTCAAAACTAGTGCAGGCACTTCTCTGCTGGACCACGCAGGACGTCTCCAAACTATTCTCGGAGATGAGAGCTGTTTCTTTGCATTGCGATAGATATTCTAAGCCATTCATTTAGAGCATGATTTCTTTAGCTGTTGTCTCTGTTTCTCTGTCTTTTCTATTGCTACAAAGAGAGGTCTGTAACTTTTGCAAGTAGAAAAATTGGTCTAACTACCACTAGCCTTCTTTAGAAATGTATATTTGGCTTCTTCCTGTCTCTTTCTCTCTGGCATGTTATTTTAGGAGGCAAGCTATTTGTGTGTCAAAAATAAGTATGGTAAATTTTCTAGTCTACCTTTACGAAATAATAGGCATGAGTATAATCTCACATACAATTTTGCAATAAGGAACTTGGGATAGGTTTTATTCTGCTTACCTGTCATGAGAGCTGAATAAGTGAGAATCATTTGATCCAAATTCACAGCTACTGCTGCCATGTTGAGTTCGGGCTGTCTTGAAGAGTTTATTAGTGGGAAGTCTACCTTCCTACTAATCCAGGAAGGAAAATATGAAGTTCCGTGTCTACAGAATAATCTCTGTCTACAGAATAATCTCAGAGATTATTTTCATCATACATACAGACCCCTCGGGAGCGAACAATGGTGCTGAGTCATATTTCACTTTGTACCTCACAAAGATTAAGAAATCTCATTTCAAGATGTGAAGAGATCAGCACAAACACTATACGCCATATGGCACTTACAAAATTTAAGTTTTGGTCCTTCTTGAGTCCCGCATGTAAAAATCACAGTTCATGCCTTTGTACATTTAGATATTTTACCAGTGCTATTTTTCTTCGATCACATGTTCAAGAAGATCTTGGAAGAAGAGATATGCCATATGGAAAGAACAATGTCTTTGAAATGAGTCAGATGCTTAGTAAATCATTTGGCTTCTGAAGACTTGTTTACTCTTCTGTGGAATGGAGATGGTGATACTGTCTTGAAGGGTTACCGTGTGGCCTAGAAGTCACAGGCATTCATGTAGGTATGCTCTTCTCATCTGAGTCTACCACGCTTTCCCCGGCTCAGCATTATTCACAGTAATCCTGTTGCCCTGAATAATCCTGGTCACTACGTACATGCAGCATTCAGAACTGTGGGTTTTGTGTGCTGTTCCTAATGTGTCCAGTCTAATAGCTACTCTCACCGGTGTTCTGAGGCCCAGAACCTCTGAGAGTCAAGGTGTTCTACATTCTATAAGCTACTGCTTTCAAATTGTGTTTCAAGCTATTTATTTTTCCTTGGTGAACATAAAACTTTTCAAGTTCTGTCTCCCAGAGACTCCAGAGGCAGGCCTATGACTTGTTCATTCATCCATTCAACAAATAGTGAGTCCTTTAACCAACCCATACGCCACGCCGACGTTTTGAGATCTCCTTTACACTGTGCATCTTCTATTTTTTTAATGTGTCATTAGCATATCCTGAAACTTAATTTTTATTGCCTCTGATTCCCCTGTAATGCAAGCTCCGGGCACTTCATTTTATTCACTGATGCATCCCAAGCAAATACGATAATTCATAACGCACATCACATACTTGTTGAATGAGCTTCAAATATATTATGTTTTAGGAACATGGAAACTGGTAAATTATACGGCTTTTCCAGAGAACAGTTCATTCAGAAACTTTCTTGGTGTTCTTTAGAATTATTAAAGTTTCACGTTGAGTATCCAGCTTCTTTCTTCCGGGCAGTAAAGCAAAGGTAGCATCACATATTTTCTCTGAAGTCCAGGTAAGCCCTTCATCTGCCGTGATCGGTACCTTCATCCTCCTCCTCACTGTCATCACAGTTGTCACGTCACCTTAGCTAGTCTCCCGATGGTTTCCAGTGGCCTTTGCCAATGGTCTAACCACAATGCTGTAAACACAAGGGTGTAGTCCTCTCCCATACTGAATAGGGATGATGTGTATAACCAGGAAGAGATGACTACATGTGATTTCAAAGGCTAGTCATAAAAATATCGCAGCTTCAGCCTTTCTCTCTTATGTGATTTTCTTTAGGGGAAAGCAGGTGTCACGCCATGGGGACAATGAAACACCCTCTGGAGAGGTCCAAGGAGCAAGGAACGGAGGCTTTCTGCCAAAAGTCCTATGAATGAGCCATTTCGGAAGTAGATGTTCTAGCCCAGTCAGGACTCAGATGACTGAAACCCTTGCCAAAATTTTGTCTATAGTCTCATGAGAATCTGTGAGCCAGAACAATCCAGCTAAGCTGCTCCCAAACTCCTGACACATAGGAATTTGAGCTATAAAAGATTATTTTTGTTTTAAGTTACTAAGTTTTTATGTAACTGTTACACAGCAGTACATGACTCTTAATACTCATCACTGTACTTCTTGAGTGCCTTCATGTACAAACAAGTATATGATTTCATTCCTATTGCAAATGCCTGAATTGGTAGTTGTCTTAGCCCATTTTGTGCTGCTATAATAGAATAGCTGAAACTGCATAATTTATAATGGACACAAATTTATTTGGCTTATGGTTCTGAAGACTGGGAAGTCCAAAAACATGGTGCTGGCATTTGGGAAGGATGCTTCATCGTTCCATAGCAGAAGGTGAAAGAGCCAGTAAGCATGCAAGACAGAGAGAGGAAAGGGGCCAAATTTATCCCAAGATAACTAACTCATAATAATGGCATTAATCCATTCATTATGGCAGAGCCCTTATTAACTAATCACCTCTTGAAAGTTCACTATTCAATACGGTGGCACTGAGGATTAAGATAGAGCACATGAACTTTAGGGCACACATTCAAAGCACAGCAGTAGGCGTATCCTCATTATACAGATGAGAAAGTGGAGGGTCAAAGGTGTTAGTTTACACTTCCAGGGTGTGGAAGAAAGATCATTTGAACACAGAATTTAGTTTTAATGACTATGCTGCTGTGAGTAGAGTATAATCTTTGGAATATAAGGCTACTTTCTGGCAGAATTTTAGCATGGTACCTGAGAAACTTGGCAACATCAAACCACTTTCAGTAATATTCCTTTTCAGGTACAACATGTGAGCATGTGCATACTTTGAGTTTCAGGAATTAGCCAAAGCTTCTCAATGTCCCCTAAGATGAATGCACAGGTTTTCTATAATAAAAATCGATGCTCATGCTAAGTTTCAAATTAACTAGCTAGTAAGGGAGCTAGTTCCTAATGTGATGGCATTGCAAGAAAAGAGAAAGACCCAGAAATCATGACTAAAAATGACAAAAATAGGTAGGCACAGTGGCTCACACCTGTAATCTCAGGGCTTTTAGAGGCTGAGGTGGAAGGAGTTCGAGATCAGCTTAAGCAACGTAGCAAAAACCCATCTCTACAAAAAGTAAAAAGTAGTCGTGTGAGTGGTATGCACTTGTAGTCCCAGCTGTCTGGGAGGCTGGGATGCCAGGATCACTTGAGCCTAGGAGGTTGAGACTGCAGTGAGCCATATTTGTGTCACTGCACTCCAGCCTGGGCAGCAGAAAGAGATCCTGTCTCCCTCTCTAAAAAAAGAAAAAGTTAAAAAAAAAACTTTGTCATTTCACAAATTCTCCACCAGGTCTAGCCTTCAAAGAGGGCACATTTCTTCCAAAGTAGGTGACCAATAGCGTCTTTCCTCTATTTTCCTGGGTTTGCTACTTTAGTATTTTATCTACAAAAATGGCTGTATCCCATAATGGAGGACGGAACATAAGAAATCCGTAAAAACTTAGTAAATCCCTGACCTGAACTTTATCCACGCCTACTCTCCTATTGTGTTAGAATGCCTCTCAAGCAGTCCTAAATAGGATTAAATGTAATTCAGGTAATTCTCCCAGTGGTACCCCACGAAAGCAATGTAGATATATAGTCTGATTACTTAAAATGTTTACATGAGAATTAGACACAAAACTTCTGTCTGCAAAACAGGTGCAAAATTAAAATCTAACTGATGAGTGCTTAAAGATGACAGCTTAATTTCCCCACATTTATAAGCCACTTTATTTACCGTTTTTGTGCTCAATACTCCCATTGTCCTTTGTGTTTTAAATTCTTTTGCTGACTTATTTCCTGTGTCAGTTTTCCACAGTCAGCATCCTTTAAAAATGGCTTAGAATTTTGCTACAGAAAATCTTGAAAAATCCCTTCCTAATTGTGTATGGCATGTACCTCACGTAAAATATACCATATCTCAATTTCCTTCTGAACAGTTCTTCTTATAAACATGAAATTACAATGGAGGTAGGAAAACTAGAGATGAACAAATGTTTATTATGGGGTATATTATAGACTCTCTTCTGTGGTCACTAGCACTGTATAAGACCTTGAACCTAAATTCTGAAAAGAAGGACACCAGTATAGAGAACAGGAGACTGGGTGTCAGCACAAATAGCCAAGTGAGAGATGTATTCAGCAGAAAATGTAATATACCAATGGGGTGTGTGGCAGCCAGCAAAGCTAATGGGCATGAACACGGAATGCTGCCTAGAGGAGGGTGATAGCCATACTCTATTCAGACATTTGCTAGAATATTGCATTATATTCTGAATAGCAACATTTTAAAGGAATAGAAACAAATGAAGCTATATTCAGATAACAGAATTTAACACAGCAGAGTGTTTGAAATCTATGTCACATGAGAAGCATATTCAAATATTTAATGAGCTCTGTGCATTCAGGTTCACATTTTTAATTACATTTTCAGAATATAGACCTAGAACCTATACACAGGAAAAAGATAGGTTGAATCAAAGGAAGAAAAGAAGGAGATAATTAGCTGCTTCAAGAGGTGTGCATTGGCAGTTATGGGTGGCGTTGAAATAAAGAAAACTACGTGAGAGGGAATGCACATGGATGCATGATCTTTTAATGCACTTTCCCTCATTAGCAAATACGTTTTTTCCTATCAATGTCCAGGATTTGGGTCAATCAAATTGGCCATTTCTTATTCCAACTTCAGCCTTCGGAGTAGCTAGGACTACAGGTATGCACCATCATCACATCCAGCTAATTTTTAGATTTCTTAGTAGAAACAGGGTTTTGCTATGTTCACCAGGCTGGTCTCAAGCAGTCCTCCCACCTCAGCCTCCCAAAGTGCTGGGATTACAGGTGTGAGCTGCTGTGCCCGGCCTAATTTATTTGATAAACATAGGAAGATGCTAATGTAATATTCAGTGAACGAAGCAGAGTATGAAATCTGTGTTAAGTATTATAGTTTATAATTATGTACATACATATATACTCATTTATCCCATAAATATTTATTGAGTACCCATTTGTTTATTTTATAACCCTTTATATAGCACTTACATTCCAGGCACTATTCTAAGCATTTCTAAATATTAATGTCATTAAATCCTCATTAACTTTGTGAAGAAGTAGCATCTATTTTGACATCATGAGTGAAAGAGATGTTAATTAATTATCCAAGGTCACATGATTAGTAAAAGCAGAGAATGGCTTTCTTCTGTGTTCATCCCCCAGGATTCTGTCTCCTTTTTGAAATACTGGGGAGAAAATAAAACACAAATGTACACCTAGAAAAATTCTGAAAAGAAATTTGTCAAATATCAATATTAATTTTTTTGCGTGAATTATAGGTAATATTCACTGTTTTGCATACATTTGTGCATTTTGCAATTTTTTGTTTTGAGATGGTGTCTCCCCTCTGTCGCCCAGGCTAGAATGCAGTGGTGTGATCTTGGCTCACTGCAAACTCTGCCTCCAGGGTTCAAGCTATTCTCCTGCCTCAGCCTCCCAAGAAGCTAGGATTACAGGTGCTGATTTTTGTCTTTTTTTTTTCAGTAGAGATGGGGTTTCACCATGTTGGCCAGGCTAGTCTTGAACTCCTGACCTCAAGTGATCCACCCGCTTCAGGCTCCCAAAGTACTGGGATTACAGGCCTGAGCCACCGTGCTCAGCCACATTTTGCAAATTTTAATAATAAGGACATATTTAACATTATAACTACTGTCATATATATTTTTAATAGTACAGCACCTTTTATGGTGCTTATAATTATAAACGTATAAACTGTTAAAACTTGAAGGGATTGCTGGAACAGGACTTAGTTTTCCTTACAGCCTTGTTTTGTCCCCTACCCCCACCCCTCCTTAGCTGTTTCTGGATACACAATGTATTCGACTAACACGGTGGCAAGACACCCTACCGGAAGCGAGGTTCGCCGGTCCTCCTTCTGACTCCTACACACTGCAGCTTTCAGTGAGCTGCTTAACTAGCCTGGCCTTTAGTTTACTCTTTTGAAAAATTAGAAAGTTGGACTATTTGTTATCTGGTTTCTTCTGTCTTTGACTTTCCCTGATTCTATGGAAGTTTATTGCATTACTCTAACTAAAAAGTAAGTGATTCTGAGGTAGACAGTGGAATAGCAGTTTATTAGCTTGCAACGAAAACTAAGTGACACATGGCAAAATCCTTGAAGTCTGTGTGCTTTATTCATCTTCTTAAGGCAGCCAAGCGATGAAGGTACTGTTTTGTAGATCAAAAAATAGGCAAATATCGACTCACAAGGTATAACTTAATACATGAAAAGACAATAATAACCCATGCCTACTTTATTGGTTAATTTTGAAATTACTATCATGCACGTAAAAATGCATGACATTCAAATAATTAGAAAATTCTACATATGGACTGACCAGCTTTGGAGTCAAAAGTGTGCTTGCTGAGTGTGGCATCAGAATAAGAGGCATCAGCACAATCAAACTATCGGAAGGTGTCAGAATAAGGTAGCCTGATACATCTACATGCCTACCTGGAGATTAAAAAACCTGTTGCCCATAACCTCCATATGTTATTTCCACCCTTGGCATAACCTTACTGGTGGAACTAAGGATGATTTAAATCTGTTGAGGGTGGAAGGCTCCCTCTTTTTTGCACACTGCCAAAGTTGAGCCCTGCCAAAGCTGAGAGGCCTGTGCCTCTCCTTCCTCTTTGTTTCCTGGCTGGACCCAAACTTCCTTTTCTCTAGAAGATTGGCTCCTTTGAGTGACTCTGTGTGTCAATCTCTTTTTCCAGCTTGTAGTTTCATGCTCCAAACTCCTTCTTATTTTATGATTTTCCCAGTTTTTGAAAGAGGAGAGCAATTCTCTGTAACACCCAAGAATTGGTGCCACATTTTGCTTCTTTAGTGCAGACAACAGACTTTTGGGCCAGAAGAAGTAACTTTTCTTCAAAATCTCAGGCTGGGAAGAAATTAAAGTTACCTGGGAAGTCACTAGTGTACCCAGGCACATCTACAAAGATGTTACCAGCTACTTTCCTGTCCAAGAAAAGAAGCACCAAATGCACCCGCAAATCAGCGTCATAATTCACAGATGGGCGTTATTGACAATGTATGCCATCTGGCAGCTTCCTTTTTTCGACTAATTTGTCTTGCTAACTAGGCTCAGTTATGGTCTATGCTGCTGAGGAAGTGCCTGTTCTGTCAGCATGTACATATACACCAAATTTTAAGACTGAACAACAACCTTAAAGTCATTATTTAAAAAGTTTTCTCTCTCTGAGTTTTAGCTTTACCCAGTCCTAGATACTGCTTTGCTTTTACATATATATCCTCAGTTTATGTATGTGTATGTATATACACACACACCTATATACGCACACATATATATACACACACATACATATATACACACATATATACACACACACATATATACACACATACACACACATACACACACATATATATACACACACATATATATATGCACACATATATACACATATATATACACACACATACATATATACACACACATATATATACACACACACGTATATATACACACACATATATACACACACATATATATACACACACATATATACACACATACACACACATATACACACATACACACATATATATACACACATATACACACACATATATACACACATATATATACACACATACATATATACACACACATATACATACACATATCTATATATATATATATGATATTGACTGGAAAATATTAAAGGATTTAAAAAATCAATGGGAAGAAATATCTATGGGGTGCTGGAGTAGTAAATATTGGGAAATTATAAAAGCCCTAAACTCCAAAAACCCAACTAAATATGCTAGTTATTGTCTGACTTATAGTTCTAAGCCCCTAATTTTACATAAATTCTCTGGGGTGGTCTGTACACCTGAAATTATTCTATGGTATTTCTGTTCTGAAGGGAGATCTCATTAATCATACCCATCTTCCTGCTCAATATCCTCTTTATTTTAACTAGGAAAAAGAAAATTATATTATCCCTTGGTATACAGTTGCTATAGAATTGATTAAATACAGTTTCAATAACTTTCTCATTATAGTTAGACCTTGCACTCTTTATGAGAAACTGTCTTGCCTATTGACAGACTGTCAGATCTTTTTAAGTTATACGGGACAGAAACTTGACTTGAACTAGCCTAAGAAAAACACTAGCCTCTATCGATCCACCACCTTGTAGAGAAGAAGAGGAAATGGCACCCGGTCTGACCAGATCCAGGACACAAGTGGTATCTTCAGGTGGCTTTCTCGCCGCTGCTCAGCTCTCCCTCTCATTTTGGGTTAGCCTCCATCCCTCCTGTTGCTTTTGAGCTTTCTTCTACCAGCAGGCAAGATAGCTAGTGACCACCACATCCTGCAGAATACCAGCTTAGCATCTCCAAAGAAAAGGGAGCCAGGCTTTCTTTTCAGTGTCCATATTGCAATCCAAGGAAAATGCTCTATTGGGCCCTGGTTGATCACTTACCTTCCAGTAAACTAATCATACAGGCCAAAATGGGATGGTCTGTTCCCGTGACCAAACCTCGATATTCTTGTGGTAGAGGATGGGGTATTAGTCAGTATTTGTCAACAGAAAAGGAGAAAGGATGCTTCATGTTGGGCATACAAACAGTAGCTACCATGACTTACTATCTGAGAAGAAAGGCATTTACAATATTATACTTAACTTTTAATTACGGTAGTCAACCACCCTAGATTTCAAATATTCTATCCCTCTGAGTGACCATGTGTTCAAATTTTGTGTTGGAAACGATATCACTCTATCTTAAGGTTTGCAGTGATTTGCTTTCACAAGAGCAGATTTTCATAGTTTTTACATGACTTAAGCTATGTATCTTTTAAAGTTTTAACTAAAATGTCCTAGTGTATAAATTTGAAAGTAACATGCTCAACAATAGGGGAAAAGAAAGTAGGACAACACAATTATAAAGAAAAAATACTTTGACGTTTTGTGTACGCCTTCAAACCTTGCCAGCAAATATTCCTAGCCATATATAAACTTGTATAACTCTCAAAACGGACATTTAGGCTACTGTTTTCCGGGCACTTTTCACAAGGTCATTCATTATGCGTTAAAATTTTACTTTATAAACTATTACTTTTTAATGAGAGAGCTCATTATTTTCCATTGGCAGTATTTCATTGCCAAGCACTGCCATTTCACAGGAGGTAGGCAGACTTCAATTTCAGCAGCAGCACAAGGCTCCATTATGTTTTTCTGTTCATATTGGCCCCGATCCTCTGTCCTTTCCCCTTGCTGCCAAAAGAAGCATTTCTCCCCAATAGGCATACACCATCAGCCCTGGGAACTCAAAGCAGCTATCAGGAGGCTACAAATTAATCTGTTCCTCCTCTGCTAACAGATGCCATGCTGGCGCTGGGCACTTGAGCAGAACTCATGGGATTTACAACATTAAGAGTAAGTGCAAAAACTACAAGCATTCAAAAGACACTCATTTTATTTAACTGACAGATCTTGGCATTTTACGAAAAAATGGAAGCACAAAACCCTTTCTCATTTACCCTTCTCAAGTGATTTTTTTCTTTTTCCAAGTACAATGCTCTTTTCAGTAAGCTCCAAATGAGCACAACAACCAGATGTGACTGGAAAAACTGCAAGAGGGACCGTAAAAATGCATTATGATAAATGCCACCCAAAGCTTTGGGACCCAGGGGACTTTTCTTTAAGTCACTGCCCACTGCACTCGTATAACACACGCTTTGTGAAAATGGAGGGGGACCCAGAGGCAGATAAGACTTGTGGCATTGTGTGCCTCGCAGCATGAGTCATTCAAGAGGTGCAGCTGGTGCAGAAGCAACAGCATGTTTTGGAAAGTGGATTCAAAGCAGGGGAATATGTTTGCTATCTTAACGCCAGAAAAGGAAGAAAGTACACCACCACAGGCTTTTAGGAGCCAGGAGAGGGTTGGGGTGTGCAGTGTCTGATTCAAAATCCTTTTAAAGACTGCCCATTTTTCCTTATCCTTTTCTTTCCTGGTGATAGAATAGAAAGCACTCCGTGGCATGCAACTGACACATCATTTTATGCATCCAAGTGCTTTATTCGCCTGACTGTTTTTTCCAGCAATTTAAATAAATCACAGAGATGGAATTAGATTTTCCTGAAGAGCTAGAGAAAGTCAATGAGAGGCTGAGTCACAGTTAATTTCTACTGAGTTGATAGAAATTTCACTCCCTCCATTTAGGTGAGACTCATGTAGTTTGGGAAGTAATGTCTGGCACCTTATCAGACTACTATAAAGGCTGCTTATGCTCCTGACTAATGAGGCTCCGAAACGTTTCTAATGAATGATGGGGGAGGAGTAGGAGATGCCCTCATGTTTATGCATTTCCTCCTTGTAATGCTGGCTGATAGACCGACTCAAAGATTGAGCTCTTAAATAATTAACTCATTTAAAGTGTGAATTATATGCATGATTTGCCTGACATGCAACTTGTGAAGTGGAACACAGAGTAAAACCACTGCAGTAGAGGTAGGGAGGAGAGTAAGTTATTTTAGTTCTTGTTAATCCGGGAAGGAACATTTAGTAAGAGAATCAGACATTAAAAGGAATGGAGAAGCAGCGGATCAGATATTCAATTTTCTTCCTACAGAACAGGACTGGCAACCTTTTTCGGTAAAGTACCAGATAGTTAATATTTTAGGCTTTGCAGGCTAAATGGTCTCTGTTGCCTCTACTCAGATCTGACAGAAAAGCAGCCGAGGACACGGGTAACTGAATGCGCATTGCTGTGCTATAATTGAATGCAATTTATGGGCATGTTGATGTGTCACAAAATCTTATCTTCCTCGGACGTTTTCAACTACTTAAAAATGTAGAAAACAGGCCGGGTGCGATGGCTCACACCTGAAATCCCAGCACTTTGGGAGGCCAAGGCGGGGTGGATCACCTCAAGTCAGGGGTTCGAGACCAGTCTGGCCAACCTGGTGAAACTCCATCTCTACTAAAAATACAAAACGTAGCCAGGCACAGTGGTACACATCTGTAATCCCAGCTACTCAGGAGGCTGAGGCACATGAGAATCACTTGAACCTGTAAGGTGGAGGTTGTAGTGAGCTGAGATCATACCACTGCATTCCAGCCTGGGTGACAGAGTGAGACTCCATTTAAAAAAAAAAAGATAGAAAACATTCTTAGCTCATGAGCAGGACAAAAACAGTTAGTGGACCTGTGGATGGTAGTTGGAGATCTTGTTCTAGAAAGCAGAATGTCTGTTTCTTTATTTAGTTATGGGATAACTATGTCCAACGAATGAGGTTAGGATGGAGAT
>CM052665.1:3737898-3762928 GCA_028533165.1 Leontopithecus rosalia
AATGATGAGTTCGTGTCCTTTGTAGGGACATGGATGAATCTGGAGAACATCATTCTCAGCAAATTGACACAAGAACAGAAAAGGAAACACCGTATATACTCACTCATAGGCGGGTGATGAACAATGAGAACACATGGACACAGGGAAGGGAGTACCACACACTGAGGTCTATTGGGGGAAATAGGGGAGGGACAGCGGGTGGGGGGAGCCGGGGAGGGATGGCATGGGAAGAAATGCCAAATGTGGGTGAAGGGGCAGAAGGCAGCAAAACACACTGCCACGTGTGTACCTATGCAACTATCTTGCATGTTCTGCACATGTACCCCAAAACCTAAAATGCAATTAAAAAAAAACTGTAGAGTGCCAGGTTCAAATGGCCTTTAGAGATCCCCAGTCCGTCGCCCTTACTTGAATACTCATCACCAGCATCTCTCCTTCACTATCTGTGGTAGAACATGGAGGTGATGGAACCGTGCAAA
The DNA here is from genome assembly GCA_028533165.1 of Leontopithecus rosalia. Lineage (NCBI taxonomy): Eukaryota > Metazoa > Chordata > Mammalia > Primates > Cebidae > Leontopithecus > Leontopithecus rosalia. The sequence goes on from CM052665.1 coordinate 3,738,378, forward strand.
GCACAGCATGGCCTGGGTGACTTTGCTTGGTTTAGGATCTGTTTCTCAACTTCGCAAGTGCATTCATGCTTATTACTGCTTTGGTAGGCGAGGTTGCCTCATTGTGACTCAAAGTCCTAACCTTTTCCCCTTCATAGTCTCATGAAGCCTGAAAATCTCATATTAGGAAGATTTTTTAAACGCATAAAATGCAATTGCCAGCGATTGTTTATTCAGTTAAAATACAGTTGTAAATTTGGAAACAATCTGTGCTATGGTAATATATGCTTCTTTATTAACCCTGTAAGTAACAGGATCTAGTGTAATAGTGATGAATATAAATATTTGGTAAATAATATTTTATGTCCCAATGTGATTTGAAAATATCTGTGTTTTTTTTTTTGAGACGGAGTTTCGCTCTTGTTACCCAGGCTGGAGTGCAATGGCGCGATCTCGGCTCACCGAAGCCTCCGCCTCCTGGGTTCAGGCAATTCTCCTGCCTCAGCCTCCTGAGTAGCTGGGATTACAGGCACGTGCCACCATGCCCAGCTAATTTTTTGTATTTTTAGTAGAGACGGGGTTTCACCATGTTGACCAGGATGGTCTCGATCTGTTGACCTCGTGATCCACCCGCCTGGGCCTCCCAGGTACTGTTAAAACCTCACAAAATAGTGAAGTATGTAAACCAGAATCCTAGTGTATTAATTTTCAATGAGAAATATAATTATCAAACACAAGTCATCTTCATATTGTTTTTACTGCAGATAAAATACATACAGGGCTAGAGTATGGGGAGTTCTGTACAAGAAAGAAAGTAAGCGAAGTTGGTGGCATACATGCTTCCAGTGAGCAGATTCCTTTCTCTCCACAGGTGGAGATGCACAGACAGAAGGTCTGCTTAGGTTTTCCAGGTGTCCTCTTCACTAGGAAGTATTTGGATGGACACTGCCAGTATTTGCCACTATGATAGCTTTTTTTTAATTCTTTCTTGGCAACAACTACTCTGAGCGACACATTTTTTTTCTTTCCATAACAATTTCCCTTTGGTTCATCTACATCTGTAGGAAGCCCCCCAACAGTTTCTGGAATCCTTCTGCAAGTACCTTACAGTTGCTTCCAAACAAGAGCCCCTACCTGTGTTACATGGCAGAAGTGACCATAAATATGTATGTACACACATGCACACGCACGCGCACACACACACATGCACACGCACACACACACGCACACACATGCACACACACGCACACAATACATACGCAGGTGCACACACATGTGCTCACATGCACACACAATACATACACACGTGCACGCATACACACGTGCACACACATGCACACACATGCACATGTGCATACACATACATACACATGCACACACATGTTCACACATGCACATACACACACACACCTCTTCTATTTATACACTATTTGTGCCCACCTCCTTTACCCCTGCTCATACACACTGATTCTCCATTGGCTATGTGATTTGCTTTGGCCAATGGAGCATGAACAAACATGACACAAGCAGGGCCTTAAAAGGCCCTTGCATTTTGGGTCTTGCTTCCCTGTTCTTCTTGAAACCTGGGAAACCTCACATGGGCAAGTCAGGGTTTGCCTGTTGGATGATAGGCGGCATGTGGCCTGCTACCGCGAGAGCATTCTGAACCATGAAGTTCCTGGCCAAGTCATGCAATGAGTGAGCCCGACAGACACCAGCTGAGCTGCGTCAAATCAGTAGGGCCTCCCAGCTGTTGCTCAGGCTCCAGAATAATGGCAAATGTCTGTTAAGTCTTCATGTTGTGCCATGGTTCCTTCTGCAGCAGACTAACTGCTTACAATGCTGCTCCCTTTATTCCCCTGACCGTGTCCTTCAGTGATACTGCCTCCAAAATTCATGGAGATACCATTGTGCTCTGAAGGCACACTCCTTAGAAACAAAATTCCTTCCCAAACTTTGCCCAGCATCTCTCAGTATTACTGACATTCTCTCAATGAGATCCCAGAAAAGTTGCCTCAAGCATTCCAATCTTTATACAGATATTGTGTCCAAATAACCTAGTGGTTTAATTCTAAAGTGTGTGTCTTTGGTTATGAGGAAGGAGCATGATAGTATAATAAATTCCCTCTTTAGAGGCCTTTGAATGTGGAAAAATGTATAGCAAAGAGAAGGTAAAGCTTTGTGCCCAGCCGCCGTAATCTCAGTACCGGTCCCAGCACCGTGCCACGAATCGTACTTACCAGTATTTGCGAGGATTCTAGCAAGACATGGTCAGTTACAATCTCAACAGCCGTTTCTCTCCCTTTATCTTACTGATACAGCCTGGGTTTTGTTCAGATGCCTCCACAGAGCTGTGTTCACTAATGAGTTCCTGCCTTGCCCTAGCAGATAAATCATGATTTTTCTGAGTCGGAATAAGTCTAAGTCAAGCCTGGTGTCTCACCTCCTTGCCAACTGTTGGTTCCCATGGTCACGTGATCCAATCCAGATGAGTGGGTGCTAGAGGAATTCTGCTAGGGTGCTCCTGGGAGAGGTGTCCTCGCTAATCACAGGGAATACACGGGAGGGAAGGTCCTGCTTTCAGCTAAGCATAGCCCTGTTTGCAAGCGACGCCTCGCCCTGTTAAACCACTTGCAACCATGAGGAATGGATTGCTGACGTGCTCGAGATGGTACATTAGAACCTGGGTCCTTCATAACATGGCTGGCCTGCTGAGTTAGCCACAGATGAGCACTCCCTCTGGATTTCATATAATGTGAAATAAAGTTTTAAGCCACTTTGAGTCAAGTTTCTGTTAATTGAAGCTGAAAGTGTCTTAACTGGTGATGCAACGCAGCACTCTTAGTTTGCAGAAGGAGTTTTGCCTGTGGGGGAGACTGCCGCTGCCTTAACACTTTAATTAAACAGCAGAAAATACATCTCCGTTCATTTCGGGCATGGTTAAAGAAACAGCAAACAGCTTATGAGAATGCAGATCTTAGGAATCTCTGTAATTTAATTTCTGGGTGAGCTGCATAGCCACAGGCTTGATATTAATGAGTGGAAAAAAGGAACCTGCAACCTTTTGTTATAGAGAAACATCTTAGGACACCAGGGTGAGAGATGCGGGTACTAGCAAGAAGACCTCTGTTTCAATAGTATGAGAAGAGGAACACCACAGAAAATTGGAGAAAACGAAGCCTCGTTTGATTTAATTGACTGAGATGCACATCGGTGATGATTTAGAGCAGCTTACTAAGTACCTACTCAACGGCCACTTAGCTATAGAAATAAATCATGAAAAGACGTGCCCTGCTCACAGAGACTTTATTTTTAAAAGGAATTACAGATACGAGAAGAAAACAGTGATATTGTTTTACAGCCTGAGTTTATCTCCATGGTTCTGTCTCCCATCTCTGCAGTAGGATTATGAAATCAAGGAGGAGTTTCTAAGTGGAGGGAAGGGAAGCTAGAAAACTGAATGTGGGAAGTAAAACTCTAGAGAAGAGGAAAACAGAAAAACAAGAATGAAATAAACTATTAGAAAGATATGAGAGAGAAATTAGGAAGAATGGGCAAGAAGGAAATGACCCTTACTGGCTGCCTACCTCTGGCTGCCGCTGTAACGTGCTTCCTTATTTACACTTCACACCCGGAAAAGAAAATATGTTTACCTCTGTTTTATAGATTAAGAAACTAAGTCTCAGATTATGTGACTTTCCCATTTAAGTGACAGGATTGGGATTGGAATCTGGGGTTCACTGTGTCACACTACCACAAACAAAACATGTTTGAGTATAGAAAGTGGGCTGCAAAGTCAGTAAGACAGGAGGGCAATAAAATCTGTTACAAAATAAAACCTATTTCTAGAATCCTTTACGGTGTATGTGCAACAAGAGACCAAACCACTGGACTGATGTGGTGCAGTGAGTGCCACAAGGTGGGAGACGGCAGTGTCTGGCATGAAGCAAAGGGACAGGAAGGTGGGTTTTGGGGAGAGGCACATTGAACATGAATGTAGTCTTGAGTAACTCAAATCCATTGGAAGGGCTTCTGCTAAGAGAGGGGAGACAGAAAAATGGCAGAGGCTGAAAGATGTTCTTGGATTGGGGGCGTAGGGGTGTCATCAACCACACCAGTGACTTGATTCTTGAGTTTGTCCCACATGATCGGTAGGAAGGAGAGAGAGAAGTACCTGGCTGAGTGCGGCAGTGGTTCTGTGAGATGCCAGTTTTGATATCTGCAACACAGACCTGCTGGCTTCTCTTGGTCCGCATCTAGAGCGGAGCTTTCTGTCCAAGGGGGAAGAAGCTTCCCAGGGAAGAACGTATCCCAAATGCAAAGGGAATATGCTTCTGCCTGCATTGCTGGGTTGGCTCTTCCTAGAGTAAGCAGCTGGACCAGAGGAGTTGCCACATGCTACCTGAGCAGGGGGCAGATAGTGGTCGGGAGAAACCCCAGAACCTCAGTCCCATAGGGCTGTATCTGCCAGACCATTTGGCTTGGGCATTTTGTACACACGTACATTCAGTATGTTCCAAACTGAACTCATTTTCTTTCCCCTTTTCCTGCTTTTTCTTATCTTCCTATCCATAGGTAGTGACATGAAGACATGTATGCCAGAAACCACGGCGTCATGCTGGACTTGACTCCTTTCTCTCTTCCTGTAACGTAAGACAATTCCCTCCGAGCTTATCTCTTCAGCTATTCTCCCATCTATAACTCCTTCATGCTCACTGTCACTGCCCTGTGTCAGATCCTCACCATACCTCCTCTGGACCTATCCATCTGGTCCCTTCCTTCTAGCCTCAGACTTTTTCAGTCCACCTCACACACTGCCCAGAGTGAACTTTCTACCTCACACTCTTAACTTGGATGAGTCGTTCGTGACCTGCAGGATCAAGCCCAAGCTCATCAGCTTTTCTGCATAGTGCAGGAGCCTCTCCAGTAACTGGCCTTAGGTACTTCTTACCTGCATTGTTTGGACACTGTGCTTTAGCAATACCTAATAGCTTGTAGTTCTCAGAGCACACCCTCCCGGTTGATACCTCAGTCTTGGTGATGGCTGCATGCCTTTCTCATCTTTCACCACCTCACTTCAGTCATCCTCTCCAGTAAATCAGTCGCCTTCCTCAGGATATGTGTACCAGTGATGAGGCTAAGTGCTGCCCACTCTCCCTTCCTTCTGTGCTAAAACTAGAACCCTCATTATCTTTCTAATTTAACCAACTGAAATGATCTGTTTCGGTATTTTCTTCTCTTGGATGACTAAAGAATTCTCAATGGCAGGGCCCAGGACAAGTTAAAGTAACTGGCACATATTATGGAGGTAATAAGGCTTCATTAAACCAAATGAAAATTATCTTACGCTGACCAGAGTTTCCTCTGCCTTCACTGTGCACATTAAACCTGCTTCATAAATGTACTTTGACCTGGAGGGATACCCCTAGGTTGGTGACCTACACAATGCTTGTTTCACTGTCCAAGTAATCTTCAACTTCTTGTTTTAAAAGAATCAGGCAAAAGTATTCTTTTTACAGATTCCTTTTGTTAATTGTGCAAACAGAATCTGGGGGACTAATGTCTAAGTCAGTCCAAATTGCCATCTGAAAACTGAACTCAAAATTGACCTCCAGGGATTATCATTTTGAGGTCGCTCTATATCTATGAGCTGCTTTTTAGAGGTTCACATCAAAGAGCAAGTCAGAGCCTTGCCACATGCAGACTAAGCATGGAGTTGGCAGACTAGTCTTGAACACTTTAACGATCTGCAAAAATATTTCTTTTTCTGAATTTTCAAAGGATGAATGCACATTCTTTAGGCCTGTTGGTAAAGCACAAGGGCCCTAGGGACTGAGTTTTGGAGCTTACTAAGCAGGCGACTTACAGCAATCGTGCTTTCATTGATACCAAGGATAGTTGAAAAACTGATGTTTTTCCCTTGCAAAACTACACTTTTTGCAAAATATGATACCAGAGGAAATGAATTTTATACAATTTATGCTACAGGCATGCAGATAAGGTGTTTTTTCCCACTTTATTTAGAAGGGTTGTCTTTTTGCTGTTCTACAGGTGTACTTCTGACCGATTTCTTAATAGGTGTGAAATTATAATAAATACCGATTATGCTCCCACAGTAGTGAGTGTCCTGTATAGGGATCTAATAAGTGCTGGAGTAGGCAATGCAGTGTTTCTACCTCTTGCATCACAGTGGGAGAAAAGTGCTGAAGATGGAAGACCTCATTTCAGCCCTGACTTCTGCAGCTGATTAGCTAGGTGCTGTTAGCAAAGCCAGCTACAGTCTCTGGGCCTCAGTTTTCTCATCTGTAAGATTCAGGGATGGAATTTATGGCCTCAGAGTCCTCTCTCTAGCTATATCATTGTATAGCAATAATTAAAGGTTTTTAATGGATGACAGATTCTTGATCACTTTTTTTTCCTTTTCTACGTTTCTGAATTTTTCAATTTTTGTGAGTATTTTTTACTGGCTTGTTCTAAGAAACAATGTAATAATATGTGGAATTCCATAGTTTCTCTGAAAGAAATTAAATAACATTATTTAAACATCCAGTCTAGATGCCATTGATTCTGAGCGTCATCACCTAAACTATGTTATTTAATTCTCACATCTACAGTGGGAGTGAGAGATTATTATCTCACTTAGAATCAGGAACCTGAGGCAAAGAGAGGCAAAATAACTTTCTAAATACAGCTGGTAAATTATAGAACCAGGAGGCTAAGCTCTACACACAAGTTCCTAACAGACCATGCTGCTTCTGCTTAAAGTGTCTTAAGAAAAGGACAACTCCTTATACGTGTTTTAAAATCAAACGTGAAGAAGTGGGGAATAAAAAAGGCTTGTCCAAGGCAGTTTGCTGGACTATGAAGAATAATACTAGAAGAGGTTGTGATTAAAACACTTCAGGGTATTTTCTGTTTTCTAGTGATTAAATTTTAACATTTACGCCTGTCATAGCTGCCTAAAATTACTTCTGCCATCTGCTGCTAAACTCTCCATCTCCTGGCTGTCCTTTCTGGTGCAGGTCCCATCACCAGTGATGTGTGCTGTGCTTCCTACGTGCTCCCGATCGCCGTCAATCCAGCTTCTCCTCTAGACGCTGCCCAGCATCAGGAGAAGACTTCGAACAAAACTCCACAGACTTGGCCTGCTACCAACTCATGCTGCCTGGCTTTCATTGCTTCTCGATCCTTTCGTTCATCTCTTGCTGATCCTTTAACACAGTCTGCAGAAGAGCTGTTCCAAACCTTCCTTCTCTTCCAATTCCTGGTCCCATCCTTCCCTCTCATTAGGAAGGGGATAGTTTCCCTCCTTTACCATGAAGTTGGAGACTATGACCTATTGTTTTTAACCTACTCTCCTCTACACATCCTTTTGTCTTTTTTTTTTTCTTTAACAGTCGATGAGTAAAAAGCATCTTTCTGTAGGGCTAGTGCTTCCACTTGAGCCCCAGATGTCACGCCGTAATCACCTCTCTCTTCCCAGCATCTTTAGTCTCTCTTCTCTCTACTGTACCCCTCACTGCCACAGTGTTGAAATAACGTTTCCTGACTCTGCCCTCTGCCTCACCCAGCTTCCGTTAGACATTTCTTTATCTTCCAAAAGTTGTTGTATTTGTTATATTCAATATCTACAAATTTGCACCATCCATTCCTTCCTTAACTTCTTACAGTATTGATTTTGATGCTCCATACTCTATTGAAGCTACTCTCTCAAAAGGCCTCACTATACTCAGGGTGAAATGTCTTTAAGAGTCACTCTGATAGGGAAAATGTGGCACATATACACCATGGAATACTATGCAGCCATCAAAAACGATGAGTTTGTGTCCTTTGTAGGCACATGGATGAACCTGGAGACCATCATTCTCAGCAAACTGACACAAGAACAGAAAACGAAATACCGCATGTTCTCTCTCATAGGTGGGTGTTGAACAATGAGAACACATGAACACAGGGAGGGGAGCATCACACACTGGGGTCTGTCGGGGGAAAATAGGGGAGGGACTGCAGGGGGTGGGGAGTTGGGAGAGACAGCATGGGGAAAAATGCCAGATATAGGTGATGGGGAGGAAGGCAGCAAATCACACTGCCATGTGTGTACCTATGCAACTATCTTGCATGTTCTTCACATGTACACCAAAACCTAAAATGCAATTAAAAAACAATTTTTAAAAAAAGTCACTCAAAAAAAATTAACCTAAAAAAAAGACCTCAGGGACCATTTTTCAGTTTCTTATGAAATATGATATCATTTATAGTTCTTATTCTTTTTGACACCTCTTAAGCATTTGACTTGCTTGTTAATTTCCTTCTTCGTAATTTTTCCCTCATTCCCCATTTTCATGACTCCTCTGCTCTTCTGTGGATTTTCTTTTCGACATCTCTATGTTCTTCTGTTATTTGATATTTCATTTTATAATAAGTGACTCAAATATTTGACCACAAAGTTGTGCCTTTTCTAAGTTTTAATTTTAAGTTATTAAAATGTTCTATTAGTTTCAATGCCCCAAATGCACCTTATCCCAAGAAGATTTTATTTTCCCCACAAGTTTTCTGTTTTCTTCATGTCTTGTGTGATAGAAATAGCACTACCAGTGCTCCGTTTCACTAAGCTCCTCTTCATCTTCTTTCAATCAACTATCACCTGACTATTATGTTAGTTTTCTATGTTGCATAACAAATTATCACAGATTTAGCAGCTTGAAAAAACCTGTTATATTTGTCTTCTGGGCCAGGATTCCAGGCATGGCTTCACTGAGTCCTCCGCTAAGGGCTGCATGAGGCTGCATGAAGATGCTGGCTGTGTGAGGTCTCATCTGAGTTCTCCACTGGGAAAGAATCCACTTCTTTGCTCCCACAGGCTGTTCATAGAATTTTTTGATTTTTTTTTTTTTAGCTTTTGAACTAATAGTGGCTTTCTTCTTCAAGGCTAGTGTGAGAGTGAATCTTCTAGGAGATCTATGCGTATGTATCTATCTATCATCTATCTATTAATGTATTACCTACGTGAATCAAGAAAGTGACATTCAATCACACTTAACATATTTCATTGGCTGGAGGCAAGTCATAGGCCCTGCCTACTCTCAAGAGGTATATAAGCATATCACCAAGGGCTATCTTAGAATATCGCCGCCATATTGTTCTTTCTACAGGACTCAGGCAAGGGAAAGAAGTACCTTTTACTCATGCTATGGGAATGATTTTGGCACTAAATTAAATAAACACATATGTGCACAAAAGGGGCTTTACTCTTGGGATCCTATCGAGAGAATAACATTGAACCTGGAAAAACAGACAAGAAGGAAGAGCAGGCCTGAGACTGGCTCTAAGAGGGGCTGCCATGAACGTTTTCCTAAAATGGCCTAACTCGGTGCTTAAACAACCTGTGGTCGTGGCCAGGATTTCTGTTGCTCTTATTGTTTGTTTTTAATGTCTCCAATCTACTGCAGACCTAAACTTTTGTAAAAGTAACTCTTCTTTTAATAGCAAACAAGTAAAAAGCATCTTTCTCTAGGGCCTAGAGAAAAGAGTTACTGAAATATGAGATAAAAAAGGAAACAAGAGCTTACACAATATAAGTCTGATTGCCTTAAATCAGATAAAAGAGACATAAAGTTACCCTGTAAATTGTTATGAAAGTTTTCAAATGCTTACTTTTATTAGCTGTACTTATCTCACTGAGGACAGGTGACAGTTTGAGGACCAGCATTGTCTATAAGCCATACTTGGAGCAGAACTGATCTAATTCACTCCTACAGCATGAATTCTCCCAGGTGCATGATAATAATTCTGTTGTCTCCAGATTTTTTAATGATTGCCATTCTAACTGGCGTGAGATGGTATCTCAATGTGGTTTTGATTTGCATTTCTTTAATGTCCAGTGATGATGAGCAGTTTTTCATATGTTTGTTGGCCTCATACATGTCTTCTTTTGAAAAGTGTCTGTTCATATCTTTTACCCACTTTTGAATGGGCTTATTTGTTTTTTTTCTTGTAAATCTGTTTTAGTTCTTTGTAGATTCTGGATATCAGCCTTTGTCACATGGGTAGATTGCAAGAATTTTTTCCCATTCTGTTGGTTGCTGGTTCACTCTAATGATTGTTTCTTTTGCTGTACAGAAGCTCTGGAGTTTAATTAGATCCCATGTATATATTTTGGCTTTTGTTGCCAATGCTTTTGGTGTTTTGGTTATGAAGTCCTTGCCTATGCCTATGTCCTGAATGGTTTTGCCTAGGTTTTATTCTACGGTATTACATTTTTGTTAATATTTTGAAAGTGAAAGAGGGAATTCTAGAGCATGGGTTATTATACACATTTTGTGGTTGAGCTTAGCTCATTTAATGGAGTCAAAAATGACCTGTCCTTCTTCTTCTCTTGCTCTCTAAGCCCCGGTTTAAGATCTCATCACAGTATATATGAAGTATCACTGTAGCCTTCTAATTTCCTCGGGCATCTGCGAACTTCCTAATGTCCACTCAAATGCCTTTTATAAGGCTTTAACTCAACATTCAGAAATAAAAAGAAAATAGTTAAGTGCATTTGTTTTTTCAACACATTTTGGAGCATTGGCACTTGGATCATATCAGTGAACAATACAGGAAAAAACATGTTCTTATGAAGCCTACGTTCCTCCCATACTGTATGTTAGATCCCCAGAGCTTGTTCATCTAATAACTGAACATTTGTTCCCTTTGCTCGACATGTCCTTACTGCCTCACTTCCACCCCCTGTCAATCACCATTCCCCTCTATGTGTCTATGAGTTTGACGGTTGTAGAGTCCGCACGTAAATGAGGTCATACACTATTTGTCTTTTTGTGTCTGGCTTATTTTATTTAATATAACACCCTCCATTTATCCACGTTGTCACAAGTGATATTTCTTTATTACATTTCTGTTCATGGAATTTATTTTTTACATTGAAATATATATATAGTAGCTCAAATTGTGCAGATGCAATCGCATGTGGCTAGAAGAGAAAGTCATGCGTTTGCAAATGCTATGTCCACTTTCCTAGGGTGGCTGTGTATTACCAGAGTTATACTGTGCAAAACCATCTAAAGCTCTGTGACTCAAATGAATAAGCTCATAGTATTTATATGAAGCTATGAATCACCTGGACGGTCCTGCTAATCCAGACCATGCTCGGCTGATATCAGCTGGGCTCACACCTCTGTAAAAATCTGACAGTTCAACTGGAAGCTGCCTGGTCTAGGATAAGCTTACTCATTTCTGGTGGCGTGCTGGTTGCTGGTTGTTGATACAGAGGTTATTGGACCAGACACATCTCACCGTCTAGCTGGGGCTTGTTCACATACTGGTGGTGGAGTCCATGGAAAAGAACGGAAGAGATCAAAGCATCTTGAGACCTAAGCTCAGAACTGGCAGATGAACTCCTCTGGTGCTTTCTGTTGACTAAAGCCAGCTAGCAGGCTAGCCTGGATTTAAGGGGGAAATAATGGATTCTGCCATTGGAAAGGGAGGAGCTGGTCACATTGCAAAGGACATGAATGGAAAGTGAGGAACTGGGGACATTTTGGCAGTCAATCTACCACGAGTTCGTTCTTCATAGCCTCAATAACTGATAGAATGCTTATACAGAGACTTTGCTCACCAGTCATTTTACACAATTATCTGACTTCTCTGTGTGTTTCATAACTTACTGTGATACATAAAACTAAAGTGTAAATGATTAGATTTTTGTAAGCTCCTTGAAGAAAAAGTACATATCTCATTCATCTCCTTATCTTCCACAGCATGCAGTGCATTGCACCAAGTAATCTCTCAAAATATTGATTGAGGCCGGGCGCGGTGGCTGACGCCTATAATCCCAGCACTTTGGGAGGCTAGGGCAGGTGGATCACGAGGTCAAGAGATCGAGACCATCCTGGTTAACAAGGTGAAACCCCGTCTCTACTAAAAATACAAAAAATTATCTGGGCATGGTGGCGCATGCCTGTAGTCCCAGCTACTCAGGAGGCTGATGCAGGAGAATTGCCTGAACCCAGGAGGTGGAGGTTGCGGTGAGCCGAGATCATGCCATTGCACTCCAGCCTGGGTGACAACAGCAAAACTCTACCTCAAAAAAAAATATATATATTGATTGGATTGATTGTGTGAACCTGCAATACAAAGCACATGGAGTGTCATGTTTAGCTGTCCCTTCCCATTTGTTTGGCGTAACAAGAGAATGAAAACACTTTCAATATGCTTTCCCAATATTATTTAGGTAGCTAATATACTTCCCTATTTGATGGGGTAAAGAGCTGAGACACATTAAATTTATGTGACTGGCTAACAGTCATCTGGTGCTTCATGGAAAGAGATAAGGACTGATTTCTTCAGATAGTTAAAATGCTGGCCACAAGCAGCAAAAACAAAACAATACAAAAAACCATGAAAGGAAGCAGAGGAGCCGGAGATCTGTCCTATGCTACAGTGAAGTTAAAATAGGGAAAGCCAGGCTGGGCGCAGTGGCTCACGCCTGTAATCCCAGCACTTTTGGATGCTGACACGGGTGGATCATGAGGTCAAGAGATCAAGACCATCCTGGCCAACACGGTGAAACCCTGTCTCTACTAAAAATGCAAAAATTAGCTGGGTGTCCTTGTGCGTGCCTGTAGTCTCAGCTACTCGGGAGGCTGAGGCAGGAGAATTGCTTGGACCTGGAAGTTGGAGGTTGTGGTGAGCCGAGATCACTCCACTGCAACAGAGCAAGACTATCTCAAACCCCCCCCCCAAAAAAAATAGGGAAAGCTAGAGCCATATAACTTCGTCTTGGTAGAAGAGGGAAGGTGTAGCCAAATAAAACAGAAAACAAAACAAAAATACACAAAACCTGTCATTTATCAAACATGTTCCTTAGTTGAGCCAAGAAAATGCTGTGAATAAAGGGTTAAATAAGTCTTTCCATAAAAGCATGTCAATTACCTCCGGGAGATAAGGTCTCTGTAAAATAAATAAATTATAAAGACAACCTAACCTCACTCATATAATTTGTGAGACACAACTAGAAAACTCTGGTATTAATAAGGGAGCTTTTTCTCATTTTTCTCCAAGCATGTTTTATATAAACACATGCACATAGAAAATGATATTTTTACAAAAGGAAAAGAAAGAAGAAAGCTTCTTAGCTAAGGGTATTTGCTTTTTACATTTGCAAATGTATTTCTGTCAACTTTTAAGAGCTGGAAAGAAATGAGATAGATGTATGTTTAAAAACCGGTGACTTTAGAAAAATTGGAGAAAGAAATAATTTTTAGTTAGATTTTAACTCATTAAAGAATATTATTTAAGAGACTGTATTTTCTCATATGCTAGTTACAAAGAAAAATTATTTAAATTAAATTCTAATTTTAAGACTTTGTTTTAAATGAAACAAATACATTGTTTTAAACACCAACAAATAAATTGGTGTTGACCAATGTATACTGAAAAAGGAGAGTGGTATCTCTACCATGGACAGCGTAATAATCACAGGACATGAATTCAATCACGACAATCTATAACAGTGGAATAAAACGATAATATTGATGTAAACTATTGTATTTATAAAAGTTATTCTTCTTTTTAAAATAACATGGGCGGTCAGGTTTAGGTCTTATAACCCCAAATTTGTATTTTGCTTAAGCAATCCAGATCTTATTACATTAGGCAAACACTATTCAGGAGAAAAGTAGATCATGTAAATACCTTTAACAATATTCATGAATTTTACTCCCACAGTAGGCTGGAAATATGCTATGGATAGTCTCTTATGAATGACCTCATTTAACTTCTGATATTGCATTTCTGTATTTTTTCATTAGAATTTACAGAGGGTTTGATTTACCTCCCTGCTACAGATTTTGTGTTCTTTTATGTCTACTTTTTGTGCCAGTTTTCTTAACTATGCTTCTCTCTTCACTTACCCTCTTTTTTCTCTCTCTCTGTCCTTACAGGCCTCTTGGCACCAATTCCTATCAGCAGTCAGGATTGCAGGCTGAAGTTAATAAGCTTAACTTCAGACAACATACACATTTAATGTGTGTGTGTTTTTAATCAGCCTGTAATTGATGACTACCTCACAGCGTGTCATCCACTGGCAGGAATGAAACCACTGAATATTTGTGCTACAGGACAGCTTTCTTTCTTTTCTTTTTTTTTTGAGATGGAGTTTTGCTCTTGTTACCCAGGCTGGAGTGCAATGGCGTGATCTCGGCTCACCACAACCTCTGCCTCCTGGGTTCAGGCAATTCTCCTGCCTCAGCCTCCTGAGTAGCTGGGATTACAGGCACGCGCCACCATGCCCAGCTAATTTTTTGTATTTTTAGTAGAGACCGAGTTTCACCATGTTGACCAGGATGGTCTTGATCTCTCGACCTTGGGATCCACCCGCCTCGGCCTCTCAAAGTGCTGGGATTACAGGCGTGAGGTACCCGGCCTAGGACAGCTTTCTTAAGCAGTGCTGCTCATATCACATGAGATCCTTTGAGTACACTGTGACCTCAGAGGAACAAAACATAATACAACAGCAAAAACTAGACAAAATTACTCTTCATATTTCATACCTTAATACATTTCCTAGATCTATAAATAATATTTCTACTTTAGTAAGGTGATTTTGAGTTAAGCTGAGCATCCCTAGGAAATTGTGCCAAGAATTGGAGTGAAGATCTGAAATAAGTAACGAGGCACAGTGGTCATCCCCATAACCCCGGTACTTCAGGAGTCCGAGGCAGGTGGATCACTTGAGTTCAGGAGTTTGAGACCAGCCTGACCAATATGGTGAAACCTGGTCTTTACTAAAAATACAAATACAAGCTGGGAATGGTGATGGGGGCCTGTAATCCCAGCTACTCAGGAGGCTGAGATGGGGAGAATCGCTTGATCCCGGAAGGAAGAGGTTGCATTGAGCTGAGATTGCACCACTGAACTCCAGCCTGGGAGACAGAGTGAGACTCTGTCTCAAAAACAAACAAGCCAACAAATAAACATAAAATAAAAATTATGAATAAATAAATGAAATAAGTAATAAAATGTATTTTCTTTTATAGTTCAGCAGTCCATAATCACATTCATTCATGCTGTTTGTTTATTCATTTAGTTAAATGAAATGTAGATGTTGAGCATCTACAGTATCCCCAGGTGCTATCCCAAGCTTTGGGGATAAGGCAGTGAACAAAACACATTTTTTGATCTCTTGGAGTTTATATTTTTAATTAGGGGAGACTGAAAAGAAATAAATAGAGTATTAATCAGTTGCTGATGAATGCTAGAATGAGCAGTGAATAAGAAGAGTGCCCAATGACAGGTGTAATTGTCGAAAGGTGGAACTCTGGAGGAGTGTGCTTTGAAAGGCATGTGCTTGGTGTTTTCAGGAACAGGAGGGAAAACCAGTTTGGCTCGAGAGATGGTGAGCGAAGCTGAGTATAGACAAGATGCGTTTCCATAGGTGGGTGTGGGGTTTGGTGCGGACCCTGTAGAGGGGACTGGGGGGCAATCATGCTTAGCCCTGTGGGCCAAGGAAAACATTCAGAATGTTACTGAGTAACGAGAAGTCATTTGAGGGTTTTGAGCAGGAAAAAAAAAAAATAAGATCTGACATTAAAAAAAAAAACCCTTTTACCAGCATAATAATTTTTAAGTGTATGATTCAGTGGTGTCAATTCTGTTCACACGGCTGTGCACAGCTCTCTAGCACTTTTTCATCTTGCAAAACTGAAACTGTAGACCCATGGGACCCCTTCCCACTTCTCCCCACTCCTACCCTCAGCCCCTGGCATCTACCATTCTACCTTCTGTTTCCATGAGTTTGACAGTTTTATACCTCATGTAAGTGGAATACTATGGCGTTGGTTTTTTCGAGACTGGCTTATTTTACTTTGATATTTTCGTCTTTTTGACTTCATTATGATATCCTTATGCTACAGCTTCTGTGTGTGGGGGGGTATAAGACTAAGGGAGGGGAAAGGTGAAAGCAGAGATCCAAATTTTTATGTTATTGCAATGTTCTAAGCAAGAGGTGACGACACCTTGAACTAGGCTGCAGCAGTTAAGGTGGTAGCAGGTGAATAGAATCTGGATAGATTTGGAAGGTAAACTTACTTGGACTGAGTGACATTTTGGACACATAATGTGAGACAAAGAGAAATAGGATGTGAATCATTATATAGTGAATTTCCCAAATAACTTAATCGTCAATCCCTTATTCATGATTAAGAGTAATCTTTATAACATCTGATTGAATTCTGCCTGCCTTCTAAAATAGCATGCAAATGCTAAGTAAGCTAATGGATAGCTCAGGGTTACTATTTTGAACTTCAGCTTTTGTATCCGCCTTGAACGTAGGTGTGGAGGTATGAGGAGTGTGAGAAATCTGACTGGCCAAGGTAGTATGATGATGAACATTTTCCAGGCGGAAGAAAAGATGATCTCATTTGACAGCGTGGCAGCCACACCCCACAAACTATTTTGGAACATAATTGAGAGGCTCTGTTGTGAAGTAGTCCGCTGTCCTCCTAACAAGGTTTACTCTGCATTGTCTGAATGTGGGAGAAGCGGCAGATGTGATGCAGGGAAGCTACAGAAAGTGAGGGCAGGAGTAGGGGAAGGATCTTACCTTTCTCTAATTTTTATTCTAATGTTAGAGACAAAAGGAAAAAGGAATTCTATAAACAGAGTTTTCCCCCCTAAATCTATAGGAATACTAAACATAGACATTGAGACATATCGTTAAAGAGTAAAGGTTATTGGTTCTTGTTTCAAGCTATGCAGTGTAAACCTGAATATATGCAGCTTAAGATTTAGAAAAAAAAAAATCAGGTGATTTGTAGCATGCCACATTCCTCACGAGACCATTCAAAATGTAACGAAAGGGCCTATCTCCTAGTCTGTGCTTCTCTGCCAATCATTGTGTCCTGTATTTCCTTGATTGACAAGAGGAGATGCAGCAATGTTCATTGGGAGCTGTGTGCTGGCTGTGTGTACTTTTTTTGACCATTCTTAAAGCATGTCAGGCAGAATTTTGCAATTAGCTGAAAAGGCACGCAATTCAGTTTCACTTTGCTGAACCCAATCTGTAGGATTGACAGTATGCCTTTAATAGATTCCTTCAGTAGATAATTAGACCAGTTTAATGCAAGCACTGCATGAATTAACATTTGCACTTGGGTATGAATATTCAGGGCTACCGTGCTTTTTGTGGGGTGAGCTCCCCAGTATTTGCAGAAGTGCCTATTAGGTGCTTGTAATGTATTGATTAGTACAGAATGGCACCAATTAGAGGGTGTAGGAACATCTCTGGAGTCAGAGATGATATGCTTATTGGTGATATTTATGCTTTTTTCTGTAAACTCTAACCCAGACAACAGATTGCCTGCTTCAACCAGTCATATGCTTTGGTTTTGACGGGAATTTTACTTTAAATCACTATGCAGAAAACTACTAAGTTTCCTGGCTTTTTCTGGAATTATGCCATCTGTTCATTTCTCCACTCTCTATGAAATTTTTCATCTGTAAAATTAACCCAAAAGATCTCATGCTCTACATGTTGTAAATAATTGAATAAGTAAATAAACAAACCAATCATTTGGCTATTGAAACTTATCTTTTGTCGTGATAAGAATGACTTTGGAACAGCTTGCTAAAACATCAAATACCAGTTCCAAACTTTATCTGCATGTATCTGGGAATTCCAAAGAATTTTATGCTATTTACAAAATAATCTCTGAGACTATAAAAACTTGGCCGGGCGTGGTAGCTCATGCCTGTAATCCAAGCACTTTGGAGGTCAAGGTGGGTGGATCACCTGAGGTCGGGAGTTCAAGACCAGCCTGACCAACAAGGTGAAACTCCATCTTAAAAAAAAAAAAGAGAGAGAGAGAATATAAAAACTTAAATTTGCATACGTTTAAAATAAACCTAGTTAGGGAACTTGGAGAAGGAGGAAGAGATTAGATATATGCCTAAGAGCAAACCCAATTAATTCCTTTGTATGAAGGTTTAAAAGAAAAATAAAATTTAATTATCTTTCAAAACTGAAAGAGGCTGTATCATGCGGCAGTTGACAGCATGAACTCTGGAGCCAGAATGCCTGGATATGAACCTATCCATAGTACTTACTAGCTGTGTGACCTTGGGAAAGTTAACGAACCTCTCAGTTCCCCAACCTGTAAATAGTGATGATAACAAGAGTACCTCTTCATAGGGTTGTCTTAGGGATTAAGGAAGTTTAATATATATAAAACATCTAGAATAGCGCCTAGTATTATGTAAGCATTGTGTGTTTTCTCTTCACATTTGTTCATTAATATACATAGAGACACTTTGGAATGATCTTTTCTAAAACTTGTAAAACATTAAATGTAAACTTTAAAGTATTTGAAATACTTCTTACCAACAGGAGGTTTCAACTATTCACAGTGGCGTAAACTTTGGGTCTCTTCCCCTTCCCCAATCTGCAGCCCCCTGAGTCTTTCCCTCTGTTCTTTCCCCCTTTTAACACTTAACATGCCTTTTGAAGGTTAATGTCAGATCTGGCTCACAGGTAGAGGTTTTATGGTCTGGAAGTCAACTGAATGATTTTAAATGTCTCTCCTCTGTGATTTTCTTTTCGTTTTTTCTTTTCTTTTCTTTTTTTTTTTTTGAGACGGAGTTTCGCTCTTGTTACCCAGGCTGGAGTGCAATGTCGTGATCTCGGCTCATTGCAACCTCCACCTCCTGGGTTCAGGCAATTCTCCTGCCTCAGCCTCCCGAGTAGCTGGGATTACAGGCATGCATCACCATGCCCAGCTAATTTTTTGTATTTTTAGTAGAGACGGGGTTTCACCATGTTGACCAGGATGGTCTCGATCTCTTGACCTCGTGATCCACCCGCCTCGGCCTCCCAAAGTGCTGGGATTACAGGCTTGAGCCACCGCGCCCGGCCTTCTCCTCTGTGATTTTCAATGTGCCAGTCCTATATTTTATTTATGCAGCAAGGAAGCATATATGGATTTTGTATAAACACCAGTTTGCAATCTATGTGTTATCCTATTCAGGGCATTAGGGCATTTGGATGAAGATATAAAAAGACTGTTAAGAAGCTTCTTTCTGCTCTAATTGAATGTGCCACCCAGGCCTGACTCTCAGGAGGAGGAGACCCAGGCTGCTGTCAAAAAAGTGAAGTAGAAAGTAGAAACCCTCTGTGGAAAAGTGTGGATTCCCGAGCCAGCAGGAAAGAAGAGTTGTGTTACTCCTGAGGTCATTTAGGAATAGTCTGAAGGCTATCTGGTTTTTTTTGTTTTGTTTTTTGAGACGGAGTTTTGCGCTTGTTACCCAGTCGGAAGTGCAATGGCGCGATCTCGGCTCACCGCAACCTCCGCCTCCTGGGTTCAGGCAATTCTCCTGCCTCAGCCTCCCGAGTAGCTGGGATTACAGGCACGCGCCACCATGCCCAGCTAATTTTTTGTATTTCTAGTAGAGACGGGGTTTCACCATGTTGACCAGGATTGTCTCGATCTCTTGATCTCGTGATCCACCCGCCTCGGCCTCCCAAAGTGCTGGGATTACAGGCTTGAGCCACCGCGCCCAGTCCTTTTTCTTTATAATTTTTCTAAGTGTTAAGTAAATAAAAGTTGCCTAAATTAAGGTGGTGGGAGACCTCAGCTCTCACAGTTCTAATGTACACTGTCTGCCCATGAGAGCTTGGGCGTCTTTGTCTCTCACATGTTCTTCTCATGGCAGAATTCCTATTGTTTGAAACATTGCTCCTGCGGCCAAGGCAAGGGAGCTGAATGAGGCTCTGTTCCCAATACGTCCAAGAGAATTGAAGGATGTTCTCTGGCCAGTACCAACAACATGAGACATAATTTATCTGTGGCTTTTTAATTGAGATTTATCAGATACAGTATAATCAAACTTGTTTTTCATCTTAATCGTGTACATGAAGAATGCCAGTATCTTGTATCTGTAGGGAAGTCATTCATTTGATTTACCATACTTAATATTGCCAACTCTAAACCTCCTCAGTAAAGACAATACCCGACTATTCATGCATTTGTTTATGTAGGGAGATTTCTTTTAGGGTATTGAAATAATTGATTTTATATCAGAAGTGCTTCAATTGAGATTAGCACTGCCTTAACACAGGATGAATGCCTTGGGGACATTCTAGAGATTTTCTGTTAGGAAGGCAGTACTCTGTGTGGGTGTGTTTGAGGTGGAGGAAGGAAGCCTTCTTTTTAGCTGGGTCTCAGATGAAAGATAACCAACCTATGTGCATGGATGTCAGGATTCTGGGAGATCTTTTGTCAACGTGGTTAAAACTGATTTCCCACAGCGTAGATACATTTGAATAAAGGTTAGTTTTTCAAATATCTATCAGATTAGATGGAAATGCCAGCATCACTTCCACTCCCAAATTTTCTCTCCTAAATATTTGCAAACAGAAAATAAAAAAAGTGTTCTCTCTCCCAAGCTTAAGTCAGCTAGGATTTTCCTAGTTTCCTTGTCTTCTGATTTTAGTTTTGTCATTTTGTAAATTTAAATTGTGAGATAAAAAAACAAGATTAGCATCCAATTTCCTACAAGAATTAGGGCACTGCACGTATATCAAAAAGCAAGTTGCATTTGAAAGATGCAAGTTGTTGGAAGTGGGAAATACAGCCTTAAAATAAAGAGAAATATGAGAGTTCCTAATCAGCTGATTTAAAAGTTGGGATTTGTCAGTTTGTGCTGCCTTACTATAGGGGGAAAAGGCTAGGAAAAATTTTCAGAATCGTTGTGTTGCTCCACTTAATTCTTAAAATGCCATATTAAGGAGTAATCATTGATACAGGAAACTTACCTAAAGCTTCTTTACCATGATACAGCACTGAGTAAAATAGAGTGTAATTCTCTTTTTAAATTGATGACTTTATGATTAAATGCCAACATGAGAAACTCTATGAACATGTACTCCACAAAAGGAATCTAAAAAGCTGGAACAAGTGAAGTTACTCATGTATTGCTCAGAAAAAATACGTGCACTTCCTCCTGCAGCTCAGTATGAGAACAGGTGTGATAAGGGACAGCTACATCTGTTATTCAAGACTGTGCATTTCATGTGGGCGTGTGGGATGTGAGTTACACATTAGATGTCGTCCCTATTGTCTAAGTGCAGATTCCCTGATGGACGTCATTGCTATCTTAGTTCTTATTTTGCCTTTTTGTTTTTTATCTGCCATATATTTCTCATGGTACATACTGATTAGTAGCTTAAACTTGTGCTTTGTTTTTGCTTTTAATATAAGGCAAAAATGTGTAGCTGAAAATATCTTTTCCTTAAGCCCATTTTAAAATTTCTATGGTTGAAACTTTGACTTTTACAGAATATAAATAATCCCTGAGTTGAAAATGTTGTGAAAATGTTTCGAACTAGTAATCTC
Source organism: Leontopithecus rosalia (assembly GCA_028533165.1). NCBI lineage: Eukaryota > Metazoa > Chordata > Mammalia > Primates > Cebidae > Leontopithecus > Leontopithecus rosalia. The sequence goes on from CM052665.1 coordinate 3,759,743, forward strand.
ATTTTCCCCCTATTTGCTTTATGAGTTTGCCTATAAAAGATGGAAATACTGAACCAGATATTTATTCCAGATCTAAGACCAAGAGTTTCTTGAATTATATAGAACTCAGCAAGATCCTGTGTTGCTAACGTGGTAAATAGTTGGAAATTTGGTGAACGTAAAACCTAACTATAGTGTCAAACTAATGTGCCTTCACATCTCAAGGTTATCTAGGTAACCTTGCTCAAGATACTCAACCTTTGTGAACCTCAACGGTCTTATCTGTAACACAGAGTAAATAATTTGTGTCCGTTTCCCCAGGGTTCTTATCCAAGACTGAATGAGATGCCTCATGTCAAGCACTTTGTCCATTACAGTGAGAAAATGAAAGAATTTTATCTGAAGAATGCACATCTCTTTAACGATCCGGCCCAGAGAGGCAGCAGAATGAGACAGCAGTTATTTTCTACGTCCCACTTTGAGCTATGTATTGGTCTCTCAAAATTGCTTGCTATTGTTACAAGTAGTTAATTATCCTAATAATGCTGAACCAGGTACTAAAGCAACGTATAACCTATACACCCTATAGCAAGGTATAACCAATCCATAATCAATGTTATTTCTGTAAACCAGTGGGAATTTCTGATACACAACTTTGTGTCATCCTACGCTGTTTCCCTTATTTTGCCTTTAAGAATCCATTTATAACTGCTGCTATTCAGAGTGTATATTCAGGACAACTTAAATCCCTGCTTCCAGGTTGCAGTTCTCAAGCTTGGTCAAAAAAACCAAAAAAAAAAAAAAAAAAACCAAAAAAAAAAACCAAAAAAACTCTGCTTGCATTAGTTTAGCTTCAGCTTCTTCCTTTTAGGTCAACAATAGGTACCCAACAAATTGTACTTCCTTCCTTCCTTTCTCCCAAGGAAAGGAATTTGAACGAGGATGCTAGTGGTATTAATGTTCTTGCTTCGCTTTAAACAATTTTAGAAAATTATTTTTAAAATTTCTTTAATGAGAACAAACTTTAAAGAAATTTTAAAAATATGTTTTATTTTGTTCTTATGATAAATAACATACCCATTGTAAATAATAAATTGGTGATGTCTTTACTATACAGTGGGTAGGAATACATATTAGTTCAAATTTATGTAAGATAGTCCAATATGTAATAAGAGCCCTAAAATCTGCATATTTTCAACATCTTTATCCTAACTAATTAATTGGAGAAGTATATGTTGGAAACATGTTTATAACACTGGGAAAAATCCACACTGAGACAATGGATACTCAGCGAGGCTGGTTTACTTTCTGCAGAAAGGGTGCAACTCACTGGCAGTCTTGCCATGAGAGCACACCTGAACGAGGAGCCTGGGACGTCGATAACTTTCAAAACGTGATGCAATCGCCCTGCTGCTGTGTCCAGTTTCCCTTGGCTGGAAGGGGACCTCACATTCTATGCTTGACCGGATTGGCTGGAAAACTTGGAAGTTTCCTGAATAGAAAAGCAGAAAGAAGACAAGGAAGAAGAGGAAGCTGGTCAGGAGACGGTCAGGAGGGTTTCCAAATAAGGAATGGCACACACACCAGGGTTTGGAGCTCGCCCAGTTCTGTTCAGACATGCCAGAGTGAGTCAAGGTAGCTGATTTAAGACGTAGCTGATTTAGACAATATATATACATGGGTATATGTTTACGCTAATAGCGGATAATGGCGGATAATTTAACTCCTTACAATGTAGTCTCAGATATAAACTTTGAAGAAGAACTTTCCCATCTCTCACAGTATATAAATGCTTATATAGCATTATTTATAATATTGAGAAATACTATAATATTTGGAGGCAAACTAAATATATGTTATTTAGGGATTGGTTAAAAAATATTTAAAACATGTGTATCATGGAATATTTTAAAGACATTAAAAATAATGCTGTAGACACATAAATTTATATGGAAAAATAATTGTTATGTGTTATTAAGAGAAGGAAATCTATAACAAAACTGTATTATCTATGTTAAACATATTTTTCTTATTTAGCTTTAATAAATATGTATATATATGTATGTTGCCAGTTTCCCAGTTGACATTTCTCACTGGGTAATGTGGTTGCTTCATATAGATATACATATACGTATTATGCATATATATACACATATGTATATACACATATGTATATATATATATATATATATATATGTGTGTGTGTGTGTGTGTGTGTGTGTGTGTGTGTGTGTGTATGGCTATTTGCTACATTTTGTTATCCTCAGAGTTTTTTTAAGAAATGAGCGTTGTGTGAAAATGAACATGTTGGAAAGACGCCCATCATTTATAAAATTCATTAATATGTAAATTACTCAGGTAGCACACACTGAACATTCAAACAATACAAAATACGAAAGGAGACTTTACTCCACTTCCTCTTTGCATTTCATTTATAAACAGTAAAAAATAATGATTAAAAAAGTTCATTGGTAAAAGTAATCACACTCTACTCCTCTAGCTCACTCTCCTGACAGCAAGCCGCAGAAGTAAAGCATAACACAACAAGTTTCCTCCATAGATAATTTGGTGAAAAAAGCCAAAATATTTTGAGAACTGTGACTGTCATTGTTAACTTTTTCTCCTGTGATGTTTACCATTGTAACCTCATTTGATGCTTTTGGTGAATTCAGAATGAAAAACTCATTGCATTGGCAAAGATGAAAAAGGTTTTCTCCTATGCAGAACACAGCTGCCCACCCATTGTGTGAAATTACACTGACAACATTCTATTGGAAGCTTGCTGTGCCACAATAAACAGAAATATACACCCAATCTACCTAGACCAGAGCAAACAAGAGCTGTTGTGGGAAACGGGACCTGTGGAGATTTGGCTAAACAGAGCCAGGAAATTACACCTGGTTTAAATATCCACAATCACAATTAGAGTTGCTTTATCTTAATTGACACAGAATCACTTGAAAGGTATCTGTTATATCATCCTGCTGAGGAGCAAATGCTTCAAGGTACAGAAGGTAGAAAACAATATTCATTTTTTGTTCCTAGATTACATTAAGTGTGAATGGATCTCAAGGGATTTAAGTCATGTAGGAGCAGAAAATTAGCCTTTATAGCAGCTCTGAGAAGTACCGTAGCAGTCAGAAATTTCATCACTAGTTGACTTGAGCAGGATGTCATCACCATCAGTAAATGAATATTTTACCTCAT
>CM052665.1:3763428-3782192 GCA_028533165.1 Leontopithecus rosalia
AAAAAAAAAAAAAAGTTCAGCACTGAATTACAGGTCAATTTTAGAATGTCTTCTTTATTGTCTAATCATTCCCTAATGAGAATCTCATAACAATTCTTTTAAAATGTTTATTTTACAGGTCACACAATAATATTCATAGAAACTGTTCCGTCAAGATAGTATTCAAGTTCTCTGCCATTGCCTTTGCCTGAAGCCACTCCAAATTCTGACATCACTCTTAATGTTTTCAGGACTGATGCTTTTAGAGCTTTCAGCAAAAGTGGTAGATTATCAGCATACATTAGGTAACTTGTGAACCTCCTTATGAATGTTCTTCAGATACTCATGGGAAATGTGTGATTTTCTAGCTCCAATGTCGTCTGAAGTGTAACATCAGAAATGGGCACCACCTTTACTTTCCTCCCTTATTGCTTACTCCCTCAGCAATGAGGCAGGGATAGGGAGATTGTAAACCATTTATTTAAACCACATAAATGGGTTGAAAATAAATTGTGCTATCTGCTCTATTTGTCCCCAAAGCCAAATTTACCTAACACATAATACAAGTAGTCTCATTCAATTGCATCAAAGGACTTTTTGGCATCTAATAAAATTATTGCTATTGGTTCTGATTTTCTCTTTGTATTCCAGATGAGTTGCATTCATCTATGCAGATTATCTGATGCTTCTCTCTCAGGCATAAGCCTTCTTGGATAAGGGTCTATTAGATTTGTGATTATTTGGTCATGTAGCCAGGTGTGCAGGTAGCTATTATTTTCTACCTACCCACATTGTATGAAAGACTATTTCTCACAATACTGCTAAGGGAGTAATATGCAATCTGAGTATAAGGTTATAGTAATATACATAATAAGATAAGGAACTGCAGGACACCTTGATTTCCAACCACAGGTAATATCCGATGCTTAAAAAAATTCAGTACAAACCATTTAAATGCATTACATTTATTCATAGTCTATTTCTGAAACTAGAGGCTGTTCAGCTTGCAGATGGCAGGGAGAAGTTGATGTGTTGGTTAGCAACCTAAATTTTTATAAAGCCAAGTAACTCAGTGCCACAGAATGTAATACGAATTACTCTTTGCTTTACAATCGACACTGCAAGTCAGCTCCAAATTTCCATTCCTCAGCTCAACATCTGCAAAGAAAAGGAAGGCAGAGAACACCTCCACTGGAGATTTCTGGGTATCGAAATCATAAGACACAATTCTTTAGAACATGCCCTAAAATAGTTCAAAGGTATGGTTTTTTTTTGTTTGTTTGCAAGTATTGATTAATCCTTTCATGCCCTGGGAATAGGATATTACAGAAAAGGAGAAAACTGAACAATAAAAAATAGGGATAAAGTCAATTAACAATCTTGAGGGTTCATATAACCTACATGCTGTGAGACAGCTCAGTATTGGGAAAAGGGCCTGGGCCTTGGAGCCAGTTTTGATCTTGGCTTTACCCTATTTTAAAACTATGAAATATTAAGTTTAATGATTTATAATTAGCCAAAGAGAAGAGAAGGGGAGGGAAAACATGCATCCTTTTTTACAAGTAATAATACATGAGGCCAAGCACAATGGCTCACACCTATAATCCCAATACTTTAGGGTGCTGAGGTGGGAGGATTGCTGGAGGCCAGCAGTTTGAAACCAGCCTGGGTAACATGGTGAGGTCACATCTCTACAGGAATAATAATAATAAAATTAGCCAGGCATGGTAGCGTGGCCCTGTAGCCCACACTTCTCATGAGGCTGAGGCAAAAAGATCACTTGAGCCCAAAAAGTTGAGGCTTCAGCGAGCCGTGATTACACCACTGCACTCCAGCAGCGTTGGGGCAGGGGAAGGAACTAAATTCCACTTGATCCAAAGTGAAAAAACAAGGTTAAATGAAAATGAAGCTCTGCTGTGTTTGCAGGACTGGCCTGGGACCTGACCAGGAAAGGTTAACAAAGGTCAAACGAGAGCCCCACTGCATGGCCAGGAAGTGGTTTCTGAAGAAATTGGTGTGGAGGATTTATCTGGCAACTTCTCATTCATTCAGCTGTGGCCAAACTGAAATCCTGTGAGAAGTACCCCAACACCGAGTGTGGAAGCCCCAGAGGCTGAATGCCCCGGGACATTCACCTTATCCCATGGGATAGGGAAGAGGAGGCCATGCAGAAAGACATGTTCTGAGAGATCAGTGCTCCAGGAAAATAATATGTTAAAAGACCATGTTTTTTTCCATTTTTAGAACATTTTCTATAACTCAAAACAGCATTTGTATAAAAATTCACGCAAAGTTGCTAGAGAGCATACAATTTCCAGAAATGTCCTGGGTTTTTGTTACCTTCAATTTTCTAAGGATGCATTCCAATCAATGGTAAAATGCAGACATTATGCAAGACTTCACATATTTGGTAAAACTATTCTCATTATTTTGTCTCCTCACACTGTTAACTCTGATGTCCACTTTGTGCAGGGTCTGGTAGTACTAAGATGTCAGAAAAACATTAAGGCTGGATCTACAAGAGGCCAATATTTCCAAACAGCAGTAATACCTCCTTGGCCCTCACCCCCACTTCATAATAGCTCCTTGGACCTCACCCTGACTTTATGTATCTTTACAGTCTGTCTATACATGGGCTGTACCCATCACTTAGCAGTGTAGCCATGGCAAACTACAAACAGAGCTGAGCTTTTGTTTTCTCATCCACAAAAGGGGATTATAATACTTATGCCTGGATTTGTTTTAAACACCAATAAAGACAACATATGTTAAAAAATATTCAATGCTCAATAAATATTGCCATTTCATTATAATTATTATGGTTTTATATCCTCTCATTTAAAAAATAATTTCAACTTTTTAGATTCAGAGGATACATGAACAGGTGTCACGTGGCTATACTGGATGATGCTGAGGTTTGGGAACAGACGATCCTGTCATCCAGGTAGTGAGCACAGTACCCAAAAGTTAGTTTTTCAGTCCACACCCCCTTTCCTCCCTCCGTGCTCTAGTAACCTGCGTCTATTGTTCCCTTCTCTATGTCCATGTGTTCTCGATGTTTAGCTCCCACTTATAAGTGAGAACATGCATTAATACTTAGTTTTCTGCTCCTGCATTGATTTGCTTGGGATAAAAGCCTCCAGCTGCATCCAGGTTGTCACAAAAGAAGATATCATTCTTTTTTTATCACTGTGTAATGTTCCACGAGGTATATGCACCACATTTTCTTTATTTAACCCACTGTTGATGGGTGCTTAGGTTGATTCCACATCTTTGCTATTGTGAATATCACTGTGATGAACACATGAGCATATATGTCTTTTTCATAGGATGACTTATTTTCCTGTGGGTATCTACCCACTAGCGGGATTGCTGGGTCAAATGGGAATTCTGTTTTAAGTTCTTTGAGAAAGCTCCAAACTGCTTTCCACAGAAGCTGAAGTAATTTACATTTCTACCAACAGTATGTATAAGCAGTTCCTCTCCTCCACAGCCTCACCAGCATCTGTTACTTTTTATTTTATTGCCTTTTAATAATAGCCATTCTGACTGCTGTTAAACATTCTCAGTGTAGTTTGGATTTGAATTTCTCTGATGATTAGTGATGAAGAACACTTTTTCATGTTCGTTGGCCATTTGTAGGTCTTCTTTTGAGAAATGTCTGTTCACATCCTTTGCCCTTTTTAATAGAGTTATTTGTTTTTTGCCTGCTAATTTAAGTTTCTTATAGATTCTGGATATTAGACCTTCAGTAGATGCATAATTTGCAAATATTTCTCCCATCCTGTAAGTTGTCCATTACTCTGTTGATAGTTGATTTTGCTGTGCAGAAGCTCTTTAGTTTAATTATGTCCCACTTGTCCATTTTTTGTTTTGGTGCAATTTCTTTTAATAATAAAATTATACACACACACACACACACACACACACACACACACACACGCACACAAACACACATGCATGTATTTTTCAGTAATCACAGGACAGTGTAATTCAATAGTATACCAAATATTCAGATTAAGGTTCATCGCATTATATTGGGAAAATAATGACATTCGACAAAGTACTGTGTGCAAATTTACTCTGTGATTAATCTACGCAAAAAAAGGCCTACTTTTAAAACCTACAGTGTCTGAAACAAACAATTAATGACAACTTAAAAAAGAAAAGATCTTTTCCACCATCATTGTTCTTCCATATTAACCCAATACACTTGATTTGGTACAAGAGTTCTAGCTTTATTTTTATTTAATTTTTTTTTTTTTTTGGTACAGAGTTTCACTCTTGTCACCCAGGCTAGAGTGCAATGGCGAGAACTAGGCTCACTGCAACATCTGGCCTCCTGTGTTCAAGTGATTCTCCTGCCTCAGCCTCCCAAGTAACTGGGATTACGGGTGCCCACCTCCATGCCTGACTCTTTTTTTTGTATTTTTAGTAGAGTCAGGGTTTTACCAGGTTGGTCAGGCTGGTCTCGAGCTTCTGACCTCAGGCGTTCCGCTTGCCTCAGCTTGCCAAAGTGCTGGGATTACAGGCATAAGCCACCTTGCCTGGCCTCTAGCTTTACTTTAACATATCAGTTGGACATAAAGGAAAACAAAGGTACAGAAAAAAAAAATTTCCCGAGACTTCTTGATGATATGAACCCGGTTACACACGCTTGCCAAACAAAAGATATTAATAAGCAAATAGACTCTAGTTTAAATGCACAGAATGTAATGAACAATTCAAAAGTATTCAGCTTTTGCAGAATTTGTATTTCCATAATCACATAAAGTTGTTTTTTTTTAAAAAAAAGGCTAGTTTCCAAAGAGATGCAATCTTTTGAGATGTACAGCATAATTTTTCTTAACAGTTGAAAAAATATGTTTGGACACTAAGTGAAGTAATTTCTGGAGAGAACGTGTGATCCTAACTGAAGCTAAAAGCCTAAGTACATATAAAGAAATGTATACAGTATTCCCAGGATATGCGTAAACACAGAGAGCCACTTAGTAACTGGCATTCGGTTCTGGTAATCACATAATTCACTCTCATTAGGCATCTCCCTCTTGTGCATTAATAGGTGACATCATATTCTCACAGAACATTTTATAACAAAGTGAAATAAAAAGCCCCTCTAGATTGTGACTGTAAGATAATCAGATTCTGTAGTGCTCATTATGACTGCAATTATGTAACAGAACTCTCCAAATATAGTTCAGTATTACGGTCATTAATCACTGTGCTTTTTCTCAAGTACTTGCTCTATAGCCTGCTGGATAGACTCCATAATTCTATAAGCTGAATGCCAAAAGTCAAACGTGTGCATCTGAATCTTCTGTTCTAAAGGCCTTTCAACATAATTTACCCTTTCAATTTGTATTTGTGAATACAAAAAAAATAGCGGGGGAAATAAAGCTGGTGTCAAAAGAGTCACTGACCTTTGCAGTAAACAGAAGATTTTAACAGAAAACAACTTTGCAAATAAAAAACCTATTTTGCTAGAACTAGAAATAGTGCTACTTAAAAAGTTAGTCTCCAAATAGCAATCAGTTGTGAGACAATCAATTACAAAAGTCGGGGGGAGGGGAAAAACCTGACTAAATCTGTAATATGATACGGGGGGGATATGGTCAGAGCACCGCAAATGCACATTTTTAAAGATTAAAAGCACTGTCATAGATAGAAAATACAGTTCTAAACATGTTATGCATAAAACCACATATTCTGATCAATTTAACTATAAAATGCCAGGCAAAGACAGCAGATTATATAGAACAGACACCATCTGCACCACCTTAAATCACTGCTACAGATATATTTCTAGCAAAAAAAATACACCTGAACCATTCTCAAGCCTAGATTCTAACAGGCTAAGGTATTAAATAAACAGGATTCCACACAGACCCAGAAAAAGTAACTGTATAATTACTTAAATATTAACATGTACTGAGTTCAGAAAAATAAATACAATAACACATAAACATGGTTTACAAATTCATGTCACCATTTTCCTGTGCTCCATGATTTCTTCAGTTTGGCCACATACATTGGGCCCCAGGCTTTGCCCTTCCCTGGAATCACTAAGAGCCCACATTCCTGGCCAGTGGGAGCAAATGTGAAGTCTCGCGAGCAAGTCCTTGCTATTCCTTTAATGTCTACAGGCACCATGTTGCTGTGGGAGTTTAAAATTTCACCGATCACATCTTGATTTTCTGCCTTGGAAAGTGTGCATGTAGAGTATACAAGTGTCCCTCCGGGATGTAAGGCCTTAATTGCAGACCTGTGTACAATCAGAAAAGTGTAAAACATTAGTTAAGTACATTAAAAAGAAACCAGGGGGTCTGAGAGCAAAGATTACATATTTAAAACTAACCTTACTCTGATTTAGACTGCAATTACTTTGCATGTTTTCTAATCCTTTTCTTTCTTTCTTTTTTTTTAGACAGACTAACTTTATCACCTAGGCTGATATGCAGTGGCACGATCTCGGCTCATTGCAACCTCCGCCTCCTAGGTTCAGGTGATTCTCTTGTCTCAGCCTCCCAAGTAGCTGGGATTACAGATGGCTGCCACCATGCCTAGCTAATTTTTGTATTTTTTAGTAGAGACAGGGTTTTACCGTGTTGGTCAGGCTGGTCTCGAACTCCTGACCTCAAGTGATCGCCCACCTCAGCATCTGAAAGTGCTGGGACGGCAGGCATAAACCACTACGCCTGCCTCTGGTCTTAGACCTATTTATTTCTAATTTATCCCTGGATGACTTAGGAAGTGATCATCAGGCCAATCAGCATTGAAAAGATAGAGAGTAGGTTAGACTGGTTGATTGTTTTGTTATTCAAAAAGTGGGAAAATGGGGATAGAGAACGGAATAGAAGTTTGTCTTTAAATTGATGGGAGTAAAAGTAAAAACAGAGCATTCATACGAAAGCATAAATAAGAAGTCACTGATTCCATCCTCCTATGTACTGCAATTTGGGCAACCAGGCACAAAGTTGGAAGGTTCTTATCTAAGAAAATCGAATAAACTCTTTGGGAGACTTCCAAGCCAGAGACTTTGGGTTTTGGCCCCCAAATCAAAGATCTCTGCATTCTACCATGAAGAGAGCCTCCAGAGTAACAGTCAGCTCTTCAGAAAGTTGTATCACCAGGTAAAAGGTCTTGTCCTTAAAATATGCCTCTAAATAAAAAGGAATAACCAAGGATCGCTAGATAATTAAGGATCAGAAATGCTTAAGAAATATGCAAGAGAAATAACAAAATAAACAATAATGACATAGGAAGAAACAGAAAATTCAGGGAACAAAAGAGAAATATGATCCATTAAATGCAGATAGATCAGCAAAGATACAACATCCCTAAAACAATAAGAGAATGCCATGAAAAACAATCAAGAAGAGAGTTCTAAGAAAGTAAATATATGGTTATCAAAATAAAGAATATTCTGTAGAAACATTTAAGAAAATATTAAGAAATATTAAGAAAAGTTAAGGTTGAAGGAATCTCCCCACAAAGTAGAACAGTAACAGACTGACTACAAATTAAACAAGGTGGATCAATCACATAGGTTCAAAATCTACGTAATTAATAGTACTAGAAAGAGAATACATTCATGATTATTGAGCTCCTATTACATGCTGAGCATTGTTCTAGGTGTTAGGTATATATCAACAGACAGAAGAACAAGAAAAAATCTCTTACCTCATGAAGCTTACATTCTAGCTGGGAAAGATAGAATATAAAAAATAAATATGAGTTAAACTGTGTCCCTGCAAAATTCCCATGGTGAAGTCCTAATCCCCAGTGGCTTAGAAGGTGACTGTATTTACATACGTAGTCTATAAAGAGGCAATTAAGTTAAACATAGTTCTGAAAGTGGGCCCTACATGGAATGACTGGGATCCTTCCAGAAGAAGACATTTGGCCACAGAATGACAGGGGAGGACCAGGTAAAGGAGACAAATGGAGAAGACGGCTGTGTACCAGCCATGAAGAAATACCTCAGATGAAACAACCCTGCTGACACCATCATCTCAAACTTCTGGCATCTAAACCTGTGATAAAACAAACTTCTAGGCCGGGCGCAGGGGCTCATGCCTGTAATCCTAGCACTTTGGGAGGCTGACGCAGGTGGATGCGTCCTGAAATCAGGAGTTCGAGACCAGCATGGCCAACATGGCAAAACCCTGTCTCTACTACAAATACAAAACTTAGCTGGGCATGGTGGCGCGTGCCTGTAATCCCAGCTACTCAGGAGGCTGAGGCAGGAGAATTGCTTGAACCCAGGAGGCGGAGGTCGCAGTGATCATCACTCCTGCCTGGGTGAAAGAGCGAGACTCCATCTCAAAAAAAAAAAAAAAAAAAAAAAAGAAAAGAAAAGAAAAGGAAAGAAGGAAAGAAAAATAAAATAATAGAAAATGAACTTCTATTTAAGCCACACAGTCTGTGGTATTTTGTTATGGTAACCCTGGCAAACCAATATAAATATATACACATATACAAACATAAACACGCATACATATACATATACACACATATACACGTATGTGTATAGGTTTGCACATATCTTTTATTTAGTATGCAATATAGTGACAGATAACTATGAAGAAAATAAAAGCAGGATAAAAGGATTAGGACTGCTTGGATGGCAGAGGGATGGCCATTTTATTTATTTTTTATTTTTTTTTATTTTTTTTTTAAATGAAGAATGTTCAAATAGGACAGTTAGAGCAGCTTGCCGTTTCAGAAAGTGACATTCAAACAAAGTTCTGAGGAGGTAAGGGACTGGGCCAAGCAGATATCTGAGAGAAGAGCTTTCCACACCAAAGGAATAGCCAGTGAAAAGCCCCCAAGGCATGTTTAGGGAAAGAGGAGGTCGCTGTGGCTGGAGCAAGGACAGTGGCGGGGGGGGGGGGGGGGGCAGTGTGAAACAAGAGGACAGCTAAGAGGAGAGGGTAGAGGGTCTTTATGACAACCGTAAAACTTCACCTTTATAATTAATAAAAACACCCACAGTTACATGCAACAGTGTTAAGTTTGTGAACTTCAAGAATACAGAGAAGGTGTTTAAAGTCTCCAAAGAGAAAAACAGGTCACCTTCTAAGAGCCCAGGAATCAGACCGGTATTGGTGGAGAAGTACATTCCAAATCCTAGGAAAAAGCAATTTAAAGGGAATCCTATTTTCAGCCAGCTCACAAAATAAATATGTAAGAGGAATACAGAAACCTATAGATATCCAATGACTCACACATTTTAATTCCAGCAAAATGAGAAGATAGAGCCAGAAAGAGGAGAAATGTGATTCAGAACAGAGTGGATACAACAGAAGAGCAGTGAAGGGAGCGCCTCAGAGTAAGAGCGGCGTGGGAGGCCTGGGAGGCAAATACTGCAGTCTGGACAAAAGGCAGCTCTCCAGAAGGAAGGGGTAAGGCAGAGAAGAAAAAGAGATGAAATGACTGAAAACTGAGAAAAACTGGAAGATTCAGTACACAAAATTGGGAGGGAAAGGGAGAGATCAACCTTCTCATCTATTTGATTCTAGGAAAAGTCTTTCAGTGGTATTCTGCACAAGAGATTGAACCAAAAGGGAAGGAATTTTAATTCTAACATATTATTTCATCATGCAGAATTAAACAACATACATTAAACTACTTGCAGAATTAAACAATGTACACCATTTATGGGTCTTCAGTGTTCAGCATTCCTCCAACGATCAATCTTAGTAATGTTACAGAATAGACTGTAAGCTTTCAGAAAGAATAGGATCAACCTTGACGATATGAAAGTACAGCTGTAAGATACTGGGAAGTGGGAGAGAGGGAGAAATGGAAGGCAGGGTGGGCACATCATTGTTATTTTATAAAAAGAAAGGCCAAAAGATACTTGCCTCTAATTATTTTTTAAATAATAATAAAGATAAATACCAAAAAAAAGACAATAAAGGTTTGATGTGTATTTAAGAGAACTTTCCCCCACGAACAGAATACGAAACGTAGGTGTAAGTGTACAGTACTATGTTTCAGAGCCAAAGGAGAAAGTGAGTTCAGTGTGAGATTGCAGGCTGCAGGGTGGTGTGAGGAGGGAAGGGTGGCGGAAGTGACAGAAACCCTTGCGACGGGGCAGTAGTCAATGTCTAACTTTTTAATAATTTTTAAAAATAATAAACATGTGATTTGGAGATCTGGGGTGACCTGAAGAAAAAATGAGGAACAGAAAGCATTACAAGTAACTGCTTCTGAGGAGTAAGACTGGAGGAGGAGAGGCAGGAGTCACGGGAAATTTCCTTTTCACTAGGAGCTCATTTGTACTTTTAATTTTTTACCCATCTGGTTTATTTCTGTAATACAAATTAAAGGGGAGATTTGACAGGAGAATAAATATCAGTGCTTCTTCCATGGAGGTCAGTTATATGCATATTTAAACATTTGACTGTAAGAGATAACCTCTCTAGAAAACATATTCCCTGAGGTTTGAGATAACTAAAATTGTGTGGTATCCAGAATTCCTATACTTCTGATGTACTCATTTATTGATTAAAAAGATACTTTGGGGGTTCCTACCACCGTGGGTCTTCTCACGGTGTTTGTTGCTAGTCTCTAAAAAATCTTTTTCTGTTTCTTCTCCTCAGTATTCACTGCCCTCTAAATATACCCCACAGAAACAAAAAAAGGCTCCTCTGTATCACTGGAGATGTGAACCGCTAAAGGGATGACATCCTGTGGTAGGAAGAAGGACACCCCCTCAAAGATGTCTACATCCTAATCCCCAGAACCTGTAAGCATGCATTTTACATGGCAAAAGGCTACGTGCAGATGGGACTAAATGAAGGATCCTGCAATGGGGAGATTATCCTGGATTATCCAAGTGGGCCAGATAGAATCAGAAAGGTCTTTATCATCAAAAGAAGGAGGCAGACAGTTGGTGAAGGAGATGTGGCGATGGAAGCCTGGGTTGGACTTGCAGGATGGCTGGCCTAGGGCAGAGAGCCCAGGTATGTGAGCTGCTTCTGAATGCTGGAAAAGGTAAGCAAAGACTTTCCCTTAGCACCTCCAGGAGGAACACATCTCTGCCAGCACCTTGATTTTAGTCCCATACGGCTCATCTTGGACTTCTGACCTCCAGAAGCTCAAAGGTAACAATAAATTTAAGCCAATAAATTTGTGCTATTTTAAGCCAATACATTTGTGGTAAATGGTTACAGCAGCAATAGGAAATGACTAGTACACATCTAATGCGGCGTTTTTTGTTTTCTTTCTTTATTTACAGCAACACACTAAGGCATAGCCTAATTTGCTAAAATTATGTAAGTTACAACTACACTCATTTTGATCCTTTTCTACTTACTATAGCAATAGGTATAAGACTTTCCTTAAAAATGTTAGATTATTAAAATATACAGCCACTATGGAAAACAAAATGATGGCTTCTCAAAAACGTATGTGCTCCAGCAATTCCACTTGTGTGTATACTCCCAAAACAATTGAAAGCAGGGTATTACAGAGATATTTGTACCCATGTTCATAGTAGCATTATTCACCACGGCTAAAGATGGAAGCAACCCAAGTGTCCATCAATGGATGAACTGCCAAGCAAAATATGTACATAGGTACAGAGATATGATAAAATATGCAGCCTTAAGAAGGAAGAAAACTCCAACAGATGCCCTGGGCATAGTGCTGTTCCCATGGATGATCCTGAAGATGGAGGCAAGCACTGGGTGGGGACCCTGGCGGGTTCAAATGGCTGGTATAATTATAGGCACCAGGCAGATGCCTGCCATGCCTACCAGATCATTCACCGGAATGGGATTCCCGACAAGCAGATCGCTGTGATGATGTATGATCACATTGCTTACGCTGAAGACAATCCCACTCCAGGAATTGTGATCGACAGGCCCAATGGTATCGACGTCTAAAGGGGGTCCCAAAGGACTACACCGGAATTTCCTTGCCGTCTTGAGAGGCGATGCAGAAGCAGTGAAGGGCACAGGATCCGGGAAAATCCTGAGGAGTGGCCCCCAGGATCATGTGTTCGCTTACTTCACTGACCATAGATCTACTGGAATACTGGTTTTTCGCAATGAAGATCTTCACATAAAGGACCTGAATGAGACCATCCATTACATGTACAAGCACAAAATGTACCGAAAGATGGTGTTCTACGTTGAAGCCTGTGAGTCTGGGTCCACCTGCCTGATGACATCAACGTTTATGCAACTACTGCTGCCAACCCCAGAGAGTCGTCCTAGGCCTGCTACTACGATGAGAAGAGGTCCCCGTACCTGGGGGACTGGTACAGCGTCAACTGGATGGAAGACTCGGACGTGGAAGATCTGATCAAAGAGACCCTGCACAAGCAGTAGCACCTGGTAAAATCGCACACCAACACCAGCCACGTCATGCAGCATGGAAACAAAACGATCTCCACCAGGAAAGTGATGCCGTTTCAGGGTATGAAACACGAGCCACTTCTCCTGTCTCTCTGCCTCCGGTCCATGCCTTGACCTCGCCCCCGCCCTGATGTGCCCCTCGCGATCAGGAAAAGGAAGCTGATGAACATAATGATCTGGAGGGGTCCAGGCAGCTCGCAGAGGAGATCCAGCGGCGTCTGGATTCCAGGCACCTCAATGAGAAATCAGTGCGAAAGACTGTCTCCTTGCTGGCAGCATTCGAGGTGGAGGTGGAACAGCTCCTGACCAAGAAAGCTCTGCTCACGGGACACAGCTGCTACCCAGAGGCTCTGTTGCACTTCTGGGCACACTGCTTTAAACTAACACTCCCCCATGTACGAGTATGTGTTGAGACATCTGTACGTGCTGGTCAACCTTTGCGAGAAACTGTATCCGCTTCACAGGATAAAACTGTCCATGGACCACGTGTGCCTTGGTCACTCCTGAAGGGCCACCTCCTGGTAGCTTTTCCAAGTGTGAGCGCTCCCCCGAATGAGGGCTGATCAGGGCCTGGAGAAGTGGAGTGGGATTGCGGGGACTTCCCACTGCAGGGCTTGCTCCAGGGCCTTCTTTAAAAGATGACTTGCTCCTCATTACCTACTTCCCCAGTCTTCCCTGAAAAACTACGCATTTGGGTGGGGAAAGCTGTGTATTAAGGGTCATATTTGCTTTCTAGGATGTGTTTTGTTTTGTTTCGTTCATTAGTTTTAAGGAGCAGGAAGATCATGGGGGCTTCTGTAGCTCCTCTCAAAAGAAGTCTTTATTCTGAGAAATCTGAAGCTGAAACCTCTAAATCTTCAAAATTATTTTACTGAAGAGGGCCACAAGCCCCAAATGGAAAACTACTTTTAGAAAATAATTATGATTTTTGATTGCTTTTTTAATTCTGCAAGTGTTCAAGTCTTAAAAAATAAAGATTTATTATAGAAACCACACCCCCCCAACCAAAAAAGTTATCACAGGTCAACCCTGAGGACATTATGTTAGGTGGAATAAGCCAGTCACACACACACACACACAAAAAAAATTCACATGATTCCACTATTACGAGGTATCTAGAGTAGTCAAAGTCACGGAAACAGAGAGCAAACGGCAGTTACCAGGGGCTAAGAGGCGAAGGGAAGGATGAGGCAGAGCTTAATGGGCACCAACTTTCAGTTCTGAAAGATGAAAAGAGTTCTGGAGATTGGTTGTACAACAATGTGAATGTACTTAGCACTACTGAAGTGGATACTTAAATATGGTTAAATAAAACTTTATGTTATATATTTTACAACAATTACAAATAAGGAAAGAAATACACAATAAAAAATCTTAGATTATTGTGTATGCAATTAGGCGGTATTTCAATTCAGATTATTTTCAATCTCCCATCAAAAAGACTATTTTGGTCTTAGTTATACAATTAGCAAGGCCAATACTTAATCAAGTAAATATGATTCTTTCTCATTAACGTTGTAAAAAAGTACATAGATGCCTCAGAATTTACAAACAATATGTTCCTGGCTTAATGCAAATTTAAATTAATTTCTATAATGTTGCCAAAGATGACTGATTCTTCTGCTCTGTTTTCATTTCAACATTCATAATGTATCTTTCTGAAATTAGGTTGATATAACTTAATTGCCCACATTAATTTCTAAACAAGAAAAGTATGTGGTAACACAAAGGCTTTTTAAAACAAATTGGGTTATTCTCAAAACCATAGGGCAAATATTAGGGATTCCCATCAAACGGTCTTACTGTTTCATTACTGCTGATTGTTGTTTAAATATCATCTTACTCCTTTTGTTTCCAATAGTTACAGATTTTAAAACTATCATAAACTGTATTCAAAGATAAAAGAAGGCAGGCAATCTAATAATCACTACCAGGGTTTACAGCTAAGATTTTTCTACCCTGAGAATTACTTATGCTATAGATCAGGGATCCCCGATCCCTGGGCCCAGAGACCAGTACTATCAGCAATCGGGCCACACAGCAGGAGGTGAGTGGTGGCTGAAGGAGCATTACCACCTGAGCTCTGCCGCCTGTCATGTCAGTGGTGACATTAGGTTCTCAGAGGGGCGAGACCCCTATTGTGAACTGCGCACGCAAGGGATCTAGGTTACAGACTCCTTATGAAAATCTAACACCTGATGATCTGAGGTGGAACAGTTTAATCCTGAAACCATCCCTCTGTCCCCTCCCCCCAGAGTCACAGATGCCATTTTTCTCATGAACTGACCAGACCATGTTGTGGCCCCACGCTGCTTTTGCAGAAAGTGTAAAACTATCTGTATAATTACAACTTATCATTACACATTAGAGTTTCTGTTAAGGCAAGAACATACAACTTTATAATCAGACTACTTCGATGATTTAAAAACCAATACTTCCAGACTTAATTTCCCAATCAAAATTAAAAGATGCATTTTACAAAATGCTAAGTAAAAATTAACACACTCCTAAAATATAGATGCCTAAATATACAGTATCCTGTCCATTAAAATAGTGTTGGGAATAATTCATCTGCTTCCGTAACAATTCACACGCGTTCTGAAGTAGTGTACAAGAACCAAATAATTATTATCACAGGTTTCCCCCAGATCGTCAACAGAATGGCTGTGTATGTATTTTTACAACAGTTAGATGGTAGGATGTGAGAAGGGTTGTTTGGGGAGATAAATGATTCACTCAAAACAAATGAAAGATATTGCTTAATAGGTCTTCACAAGCCCACTAAGAAATTTTAAATTCTGGAGGTGGCAAAACATTTATAAATTAGAAGAACTTGACTAATACTAATTAACTTTGGCAAAGTTGTGTTGCTGACCACATAAAAACAAGTCAGAATTAGAGAAGGAAGAAGAAAAAAAAACACAGGTTGGATTTGGGATCTGGTAAAAGGCAAAAGGGTTCTCTAAGCTTTGTAAATACCTGTGCCATGCAAAGTTACTGTTTTGTTTTAATAAGAGGAAGGAAAACGAAACAGCCAGCCAAGAACATCCATTTCTGTACAATGGTATCCTCCGCGAACCTTCTCCAAATGAGCCATGGCCCCTTGACTCCTCAATGATCTTGTTTCATGGTTTAACAAGATCCTGAGTAATGTCATATTCACTTGTGCTAACCACTAACGATAGTGCATGAAATTATTACAAATCAAGCTGTATTAAAACTGGTATTATTCATCATTGAATTCTATTAACAGTAAACTTTCTAATCATACTTAAGGTAGAAGTCAGAAAAATGTCATGACTAACAACAGTAGAAGCAAAAGTATTATTTGATCAGATTAAGTAGAATGCTAATCTAATACTCTAAACTAAAATGGAAACTAGTAAACATTATGTTGGTTTTACACATTCTTTAGTATAAAATGCCAAATTATAATGCAAAGCTGGGAAAGCACTTTTTTAAAAAGTGATATATCATAATTGTAGATAATATGGAGGTACATGTGTTATTTTGATACCTATAATACAGAATGTTCAAATCAGGGTAACTGGGAAATCCATCAACATAAACATTTATCTTTTCTTTATCTTGGGAGCATTACAACTCTTCTAGCTACTATTAAATACACAATAAATTATTGCTAATGATAATTTCCTTACTGTACTATCAAATCCTAGAACTTATACTTTCTATCTAACTGTATCTTTGTACCTGTTAACCAGCTTCTCTTCACTGGGGAATATACTTCTAAAGGAAGCAGAATTTCACCATGATATAATCCCTCCATCATTTCTCTGAAACACACATATTCCCTTCAACACACAAAAGTGCTGATCAGGTTTAAACTCTACTTGAAATATGAGGTAAGATTCTCTCTCACAACACTGCTGTAGGAAACAAAGCTGATCTTGATTAATTTTATAGCATATAATACAATGACCTACTGCACAATGAAGGTAAGAAAAAAAAGAAAAAATATATAGCAGAAAATGATTTTACCCCAAGTACTCCTAAAAGAGAAAGAATGGTGGCTTTCTTGCCACGGAATGTATACCGGATGACCTGTTACTATATGGCAGATATCAGGTATACAATTTTCCCCAAATCTTTGCTTGTCCTTCAGTATATCACGTAACAGGCTAAAACACATTTTGTGTTTGAACCACCCAGTTAGTGAAGCCACTAAAAACAAAACAATACGCAGTTTTTAAAAAGAAACCATTAAATAGAATATGTTAAATTGCCCTCATTTAACAGAAAATCCTGAATAGACTTTTGACAGTTCACAGCATACACCCAAGAGTACTTCAGGTGTACCTCTTATACTCTGTTGTGATCCAAAAAGCTCTGTAACATACAGGTTTTTAAAAATTAAGTTGTGAGATGGGGCGTGGTGGCTCATGCCTGCATTTCCAGCACTCTGGGAGACCGAGGCAAGTGGATCGCTTGAGGTCAGGAGTTTGTGACCAGCCTGGCCAACATGGTGAAAACCCATCTCTACCAAAAATATAAAAATTAGCCAAGTGTGGTGGCACACACCTGTAACCCAGTGACTAGGGAGGCTGAGGCAGGAGAATCACTTGAACCCAGGAGGCGGAGGTTGTGGTGAGCCAAGATCATGCCACCAACACTCCAGCCTGAATGATAGAGCATGACTATCTCAAAAAGAAAAAAAAAAAGTTGTGACAGATTCATTTGGCTTAAAAATCTGACTTAAATTCATGTAAGGTTATTTATGGCCAAGACTTATCTCATGTGGTATTCATATATTTTGCTGAACAAATATTAATATGTTTGATTATGGAGCAGTGTTCCAGACTATCCTGTGGAAAGGAGGTTAGATCATGTACTGAGTATGTACTCTATTACCTCTTTAAAATCCAAACAAATTCTGAATTTGGAAACACATCTGCCATTAAATAAGACTTTGGGCTTGTATTTTAGCTACAAATGAATTTTACTGTAAAACTACATGCAATATATTCTGTAAATATCTGCAGGGTGATAAAATTAGCTACACAGTTATCCAATAAATAACTTGTTACAGGTAAACTATATAAATGTTAACTTTTAAGAGCATCAGACAAGCAAATCTACTAGTAAGCAGTCTATATGCAGGAGTCCACCAGGGTGTTCTAAGGAAAACTGGATTGTTTTGTGGTTTCAATACACCAAGGATTCCTTCTCTCACTCCCTCAAAAACATGTTTTGATCTGCGTGTCTGTATTTTAAAAAAAACTCTGTAAAATCAATAATAAACTCATTTTTTAAGGCATTCATTTTGTCTTTCCTAAAGTTTAATGCTTTGCCTTTCACTGAAGTTCTTCATCCTTGAAAGGTCTGCTTAGAGGAAAACAGAGAATCATGCCTCAAGAGCCTTTTAAGATACTGCCTTAAAACAAGGTGAGAATGTGTTGCTTCCCTCGCACAAGAGAGACCACCATTACATTTCCAGACTAATCCACATAGGCTTCCAATTCAAGGACAGTAAGAAAGGAAAATAAAAGAAAAAGTATTACTTGACTTAAATACCATAAAGAAAAGAATGTATTATCTTAATTATAGCATAAGTTCAATGACCTTGAAAAACTAAAACAAGACAAAATGTCTTAAATATCTTGAAGCACTGACAGTTATCAAAGTTTCAAAGTTGGGGGATGTTTCAAAACTTAACCAAAATTTAAACCATGAAGCAGGATGTCCTATTTTTCCTAAGGCAAATCTCTTAGTTTCAAACAAAGAATGCTATTTTTATAAATACCTATTAAAACATCCTAACATATTTAAAAAAAAATAAATTCCCTTTGTCGGATCTATTCTTCTGGTGCTTGATTAGAAAATTTGGAATTCTGATAGGAGGGTCGGTGTTAATTAGATCACTGTATTCAATTGTTTTCTGAAAAATGCAGAAAAGAACAATCAGTACAGCAAGAGTGCCCTCTTTTGACTGAAACAAGAGTGATTTTCTCCTCTTTCATTAATTCCTCATGACTCATCACCAAGAAATAAACAAATTCTTTTTATGTCATTGCCGTAACAAGTTTGAAGTTACAGCCACTGTCTTGCCTAATTTCTGGTACAGAAGTAAAAGAATCACACGTGTCTGTACTCTTGAAAAATTAAGATTACAGCCCCAAAATACTATAATTAAAAGATTTATTCCTCATCTTCACTCATGTCCTTTCCTTTGCCATTAGAGTATCAGTACTATTTCGCGGGAAAAACATATGAGTAAAGGATGCCACAATATTAGCAACCTTTTCCCTCTCAGAAACTCGAGCATTACACATTTTTTTCATTTGAAAACAGTATTTTTTTAGGACGACTTAAAAAACATTGAACCAAAATGTGTAGCTTTTAGCTCATCTGTGGAAAAGGTCCAATTCTTCTTAAGAATTAGAATCTTAAGAATTAGCC
>CM052665.1:3782292-3812489 GCA_028533165.1 Leontopithecus rosalia
TCATCATCACTGGTCATTAGAGAAATGCAAATCAAAACCACACTGAGATATCATCTCACGCCAGTTAGAATGGCGATCATTAAAAAATCTGGAGACAGCAGACGCTGGAGAGGATGTGGAGAAACAGGAACACTTTTACACTGCTGGTGGGGGTGTAAATTAGTTCAACCATTGTGGAAGACAGTGTGGCGATTCCTCAAGGACCTAGAAACAGAAATTCCATTTGACCCAGCAATCCCACTATTGGGTATATACACAAAGAACTATAAATCATTCTACTATAAAGAGACATGCACACGTATGTTCACTGCATATGTGTGTACAATAGCAAAGCATTATACATTTTTTAAAACCAAGTAAGATTGTAGAAATTTAAAAAAAATAGCAACATTGATCCTGCAATTGGTCCATCATAACCATTTACAATTCAATTAATATTTCAGAAAGCCTCTATGAGACAACATTATAAAGGTACTTGTGACTTACGTAGAAAATAAAGATTATAGAATTAATAATGTGAAAAATGTATGAAAACTGCAGTCTTTTTATCTCACTACCCAAATGACAGCTTAAGTCCAAAACTGAAAAGTTGAGATGCTTCCAGAGAACACTGGACACACAGTATACACTCCTCCATGAGGAAATCCTTGTTCTTTCTTTAAAATAGAATACAGCAACTAGAAAAGAGAAAGAAACAATGTCCTTTGCAGCAGCATTGATGCAGCTGGAAACCTTTATCCTAAGTGAATTAATGTAGGGACAGAAAACCAAATACCGCATGTTCTCAGTGATAAATGGGAGCTACACACTGGGTAGTCATCGACATAAAGACGGCAATAATAGACACTGGGAACTACTAGAAGGGAGAGGGCAGAAAGGGGTGACGGTGGAAAAACTAACTATTGAATGCTATGCTCAGTACCTGGATGATGGGATCAATCACATCCCAAACCTCAGCATCACGTGACACATCCATGTAACAAACCTGCACATGTATCCCTTAATCTAAAATAAATTATTTTAAAAATAGGTAAACAAAAATAAATAGAATCTTCCTGAATAAAAGAGAACAGAATGTGGATTTGGTCCAGAAATCAAACAAGACACTGATTCCTATGTTAACTGAGTGTAGGGCATGTGATCAGCTTAATTAATAATATTACCTTATGTTTACCTGGTGCTCTAGTTAAACACCGCGTCACAGAGTCTTAATAAAACCTTATGACGTGAGGTGTACCAGGTAAGTAGTCTGACCAGACTTATCAAATCGAGGGTCACAAAGACTCTGACTTGCCTGAAGTGACACAGCTAATTAATGCAGCACAGACTGCCACTCAAATTTAGTACTGGGAAAAGGACCACAAGCTTTACTGCTGCTACATGCCCTGAAGTGAACATTACGGCTGCTAAAATAAGTCTGGAATCTGGAACAGTAATAAGACACGGGGCAGCACATGCATTTATTCTATCATCCCAATGTCTCAAATGCCCACTGAAGGTAACAAATCACTATACACCTCTAGGCCCTTTTAACATAGAGAAACTAGCAGGAACAGGTCTTAAGGAATGACCTTCATTAGAGTTCCAAATAATTTGGAATACCTTGGTAGTTATTCCAGATCACTAGGTAACTCATTTAACAATGCTTTCTTGGACTACTCTAGAAGGTGATCAAAATACTGTTTTCCTCAGAAGCTTGACTCAGCAAGAAAATATGTAGATAACCAGCCTGTGTTAAAAAGCCTATTTTCAGCCTTCATTTACCTGATTCCGCCATTAATCCTCAACTTCATGGAACTTTCTTCTGATCTGGCTTCTTGCATGCTGTTTTATCTTTGTTTATCTTCTATTTCTCCAAAGTCCCCCTTTAGCCTCCACCTCCCTGTATGCCTTTTCTTTTTCCTCTCCCTTTAGTACCAGTCCACCCTAGAACTTTATCCTTCATTTCCTTTACTACCTGAAGTTAAGTAGGTTTTTTGGGTTTTTTTTGCTTTTTGTTTTGAGACAGAGTTTAGCTCTTTTTGCCCAGCTATGCAACAGCTCACCACAACCTCCACCTCCCGGGTTCAAGCAATTCTCCTGCCTCAGCCTCCCAAGTAGCTGGGATTACAGGCACACGCCACCACACCCAGCTCATTTTGTATTTTTAGTAGAGACAGGGTTTCTCCATGTTGGTCAGGCTGGTGTTGAACCCTGACCTCAGGTGATCCGCCCCCCTCAGCCTCCCAAAGTGCTGGGATTACAAACGTGAGCCACTGTGCCAAGCCAAGTGTTTTATATATGTTATCTCATTCAGTCTTTCAACTAACTTCTGAGGCATGAATTATTATTCTTACTTTGCAGATGAAAAAACTAAAGCAAGACAGTTATTTGTACAAAATCTCTCAGGAAATGTCCAAACCAGGATTAAAATCCAGGCAACATAGTTCTACAGCTCATACTTTTGACAGCAGTTATCCCCTGCTATTCATGATGTAAGGGCTTTGCCAACCACTTCTCGATTACTGTAAAATCTTTCAAACTGGCTTTCTTGCTAAAAAGCTTCGTTATTCTCTTCACAACTTCCAGCATTACCTGATCAAGGAATTTCCAACTTGTAGCAGACACTTCTAATTATTCTTCAGTATCTGTTCCCATTTCCTTCCATAGTAACGGGATTTTTAACTGGGACAGCCATAGTTAATTTCCTAAACTGCCTCGTAATAACCATAACCATATGACTCAGTCTGACCCATGAGATGTGAGTGGAAGTAATGTGGAATTATTATTTTACTCCTTCCTACTAGTTGCAATGCACATTAAACAGCAAGAGCTGGGATGGCCATCCTGGATTATTAGGCTGAGCACTGGGCCTGGACCCCTGAACATTCTGGAGTCTGGCCATCTGCTGATTACCTGGACAACCCTGCGGAGCCTACTCAGACTTTTATTTAAGTCCTTATTATTTTGAGTCTCTTTCTCTCTCAGTTATATTAACTGTCTCAACTAGTACTGAATTTGGTACCGCATAGAGTTGTTTTAGCAGAATCTAAGTGTAGAACTGCTTTAATAAACAGGTAATTGAGGGCAAGGTCGTAAACACTAAAGGTCAGAAGTCAGTATGACGACTAATTTACGTGCAACTTGGCTGAACCGTGGTATTCAGATATTTGGTCAAGTATTATTCTGGGAGTATCTGTGAAGCTGTCTTTAGATGAGAGTAACATTTGAACTGTTAGACTGAGTAGAGCAGACGGCCGTTCATAATATGGGTGAGCTTCACACAATCAGTTGAAGAAGTGAATAGAACAAAAGACTGAGCTCCCTGGAACAAGATAAGATTCTCCAGCAGATGCCCTGTGCACCTGACCTGCGATGCTGGCTCTTCCCTGGGTCTCCGGGCTCTAGCACATCCAGCAAATTTGGGACTTAGCCTTCATGGCTGTATAAGCCACTTCCTTACCTCTCTCTCTCTCTCTCTCTCTCTCTCTTTTTCTCTCTCCCTCCCTCTCAAGATAGACAGAGAGTGGTCTCATGAGATTATAATGAAGTTGAAAAATTCCTATAATCTAGTGTTTACTATACTTTTTATCACTATTTAAGCAAGTACTCCTTCTTTAAAAAGAAAAAGGTAACTGTAAAACAGCTTAAGGCAGATCCTACAGGTTTCCAGAGGAAGGTATTGTTATCACAGGAGATGACAGTTCCACACATGCTACTTCCCTGGAAGGTCTTCCAGTGGGGTAAGATGGAGGTGAAAGGCAGTGATAGTGATGATCCTGGCCCTGTGCAGGCCAAGTCTATAGTGTTTGTGTCCTAGTTTTTAACAAAAAAGTTTAACAACAAAAATTAAAATTAAAAATAGAAAAAAGCTTCAGAATAAGGATAAGAAAATACTTTTGTAGGCTGTACAATGTGTTTGTTTTAAGGTAAGTATTAAAAATGTCAAAAAGGTTTTAAAAACTTTAAGCGTGTATAAAGTAAAAAAGTTACAGTAAGCTAAGGCTGATTTATTATGGAAGAAACAAAAAATATCCTTTTATAAATTTAAGTGCACAGTTTATAAATGCTACAGTAGTACAGAGGGATATCCTAGGCCTTCATATTCACTCCCCACTCACAGCAACTTCCAGCCCTGCAAGCTCCCTTCATGGCAAGCTCCATATACAGGTGTACAATTTTTAATCTTTCATAGCATATTTTTACTGTACCTTTTCCATTTTGGTATGTTTAGATGCACAAATACCACTGTTACAGTATTCAGTACAGTAACTTGTTGTACAGGTGTACAGCTTAGGCGCAATGAGCTATACCGTATAGCCTAGGTGGGTAGTAGTAGGCTGTGCCATCCAGGTTTGTGTAAGTACTCTCTACGTTGTTACCAAGATGGCTTCCTGAGGTTGTCCAAGTAATTAGTAGATGCCAGACTCCAGAATCATCAGGAATCTAGGCCCAATCTTCAACCTCACAATCCAGGGTGGCTACACTGGTTCTTGCTGTTTAATATGCATTGCAACTATAGAAAGGAGTAAAAGTAGATTATATATACATACATATATACATATATATACATATATACACACGTGTCTATATATACATGTATATATACGTGTCTATATACATACATATACATATATACGTGTATATATACATACATATACATATATATACGTATATATACGTATATATGTATATTTGGATATACATATACATATATATACATACCAGTGATTCTTACTGTGCCATGCCAAAACATTTAATAAAATCATGTTTATGACATCTTGGAAGAGATACCATATACTAACAACATTTATATAACTCTACGATAACTAGAAGAAAATTGTAACATGCTAGTGTATGTTAATGAGAGAAAGTTCAGGAAAGATATGAAGGATTTGGATGCTTAACTTACACACCTCAGTTAAGGAATGCTCTCTGCACATCTACTGAGCATTCAGCAATTTGGGCCTCGCAGGGTTGAAAAGATTCTGTAACCCCAAAGTTATCACTGATAACTTTCTATCACTGAAAGTTACCTCTAAAGAGGCAGCTCTTCCAGGAATAATACAGTGGGCTCAAGCCTTATTCATGCACTTCTAACAGAATGTTCTTGACCAGACAATGAGAGTTAAGCCAAAAGCAAAAATACTACTTCCACACCAGACCCAATCAAAAAGAGTGAACTTCTGAGACACACACTATGAATAAACTTCAAAAACACTATGCTGAGGGGAAAATTCCAGATAAAAGAGTATGTGCTATTTTATTACATTTTTATGAAGTTTGAGAATAGGCAAAACTAATCTATGGTAAGAGAAATCAGAATAATGACTGCTTTTGATGAAGGGAACAATGAATTCTGAAGGCATAAGCGGAATCTTTCTGGGGTGATAAAATGTCTCATATCTTGGCAACTTTGCCATATAATCATCAAAACGCCTTGAGAAGTACACAGAGCTTAGTGTATACACAGGTTGCTACAAACCAGTGGCTCGACTTGTAGGTAACGGCAGCAGCTGTGCCCAGGGCTCCTCCAGGAATCACAGGACCTTCCTTCAGCTCTTCCAAATTCTGGAGCAGGGTTCCTGTGCAGCAACATGGTGGAATCCACCAGCTTTTCTGCAGATCACTCATAACATCAAAGCTGGGTGCAGAGAGACATGTTTCATCTTTTGTCTTCACAGGTTCTAGTGTATCTAATCTATACTTTCGCTAACCTCACTTGCCAACCGCCATCCCTACTCACTTCAAGCCTACCACTAGAAGTAGGGATGCAATTATATAGACTATTTAAACAGTTTCCTTAATTAAATAATACCTAATTCAATAATAAATCTCATATCATTTTGTGGAGATTTTACTCTGACCAAACTCTGATACACAGCTAGCAATACTTCTGCCCTTGCAAAGTAAGATTGACACTGTTGCGTAATTAACTATCAAATCAAGGAATTAAAATTAATTATTTGCCTCTTGTTTCTAGATGCTGAGAAAGTTCTACTGCTTATACAAATTGTCACAGAAATCATAAAATTTCCTTTTCACTAGGTAACTGAGCTTTTATTGACCTAGAAAAGAGTGAATAAAAGTGGTCTCTTCACTTAGACCCACTTCAGAGCTCAGTCTTTGACACTTTCATTGATTCTCCATGGAATTTCTCCCTATTGTGTTTTCCAGGCAATAAATTTTTAGCTGCTTGAAAACAGGGTTTGTGTTGCATTCATTTTGTATTTTTTACATACAGCACAACTGGAAAGTATATTCTTAAAATATATTTATTAAATGAATGAATGGACCAGGAGTGGTGGCTCACACCTGTAATCCCAGCACTTTGGGAGGCCAAGTTAGGTGGATCACCTGAGGTCAGGAGTTTGAGACCAGCCTAAGCAACATGGTGAAACCCCATCTCTACTAAAAACAAAAAATTAGCCAGGCATTGTGCCAGGCACCTTTAATCCCAGCTACTTGGGAGGCTGAGGCAGGAGAATTGCTTGAATCTGGGAGGCAGAGGTTGCAGGAGCCGAGATTGCACCATTGCACTCCAGCCTGGGTGACAGAGTGAGACTCTGTCTCAAAAAAATAAAAAAAAAAAAACAAAATGAATGAATTTTATTTACCTTAATTAAGAGGCAGATCCGGAAGACAATTTTCAGTGTAAAACGAAAAAATACATTTAATTGAAAGTAACAAACACAAATTCTGAGTAGAGCTCTGCACATGTATCCCAGAACTTAAAGAATAAGAAGAAACTGCAGTGAAATGTAAAACAGTTGATGAATCTCCATAAAGAGCAAATAGCATCTCCTTGTACTATTTTTACATTTTTCCCTAAGTTTAAAATTACATTTAAAAAATTCTGAGTAGAGAATACTTGAAGAAACCTCTTTTATGTTATAGAACAAATGGAAATGATAGAGGTGAGAGGCTTTATCTGAAAAAAAAAAGCTTTTTCTAACAAGTAATTTATAAAAATTTATTAAAAAAAGGGTTTTCTTCTTGCCAACTGGGTCTTAAATAATAAATTCCTGCAGAAAGCAAAACAGCCTGTTAATGAGGGCTGCTCCTTAGCAACAGCGGTCTCATTTCTGATTGAGTAGAGTAGTTTGGTAACCTTTTTTAAGTAAACTTGACTTTACAGCCATTGTTTTAAAATTTAGATATGTTGTATCAAAAGTGTCATTAAGACATTTAAAATTGCCAGTTGTCCCTTACACTGCCTTTCTAGCAACAAAAGGGAAACCTAACAGAGTTTGGGAGAGGGGGGCAGGAAAGAGTAGGCACTCCGATTTAAAAGGAAATAAATCTAGTAAAAAAAAAAAAAAGTCAGCCAAGCACGGTGGATGACACCTATAATCCCAGCACTTTCAGAGGCCAAGGTAAGAGGATTACTTGAGTCTAAGAGTTTGAGAACAGCCTGCGCAACATAGGGAGACCCGTTTCTATAAAAAATAAAAAATTAGCCAGGTGTGGTGGCACATGCTGTGGTCCCAGCTACTCAAAGGGCTGAGAAGGGAGAATCACTTGGGCCCAAGAAGTCAAGGCTGTATGATCATACCACTGCACTCCAACCTAGGCGACAGAGTGATACTCCATCTCAAAACAAACAACAAAAAAAATCCCACAAACATATATATGCCTAATTTGATATTGCAATAAAAATATTTTAATTAAGCCAGGCACAGTGGCTCATGCCTATAATCCCAGAACTTTGGGAGGCCAAGGTGGGAGGATCAGTTGAGCCCAGGAGTTTGAGACCAGTCTGATCAACATGGCAAAAACTCATCTCTACACAAAATACAATTAGCTGGTGTACACCTATAGTCCAAGCTACTCGGGAAGCTTGAGTGTAGGAGGTGGAGACTGCAGTGAGCTCAGATCGTCCCACTGCATTTCAGCCTGGGTGACAGGGTAAGTTCCTGTCTCAAAAAAAAAAAAAAAGAAATCTTTTAATTGCTATAGTGTAATTTAACAAATGGCAAAACCACATCTTTAACCATTTCTTTCCTTCCCTGAAGGATTTTGGGAATTTTTCCTTCATTTAGTTTTTCTTTCCATTTCATTTTTTTATATTACATTGACTTCCAGCATTCCTTTCCAATTATTTCTGTCTTTGTTCCTTTCAGCAGTTCCCATTTTTTCATTTGTCCACTGCCTGTTTCTCATCATTTCACCCTGTTTCTGTTTCTATCAGTGTAATATTTCTGCTGGCAAACAGCAGTCTGGGCAAGAAAGCAAATAAAAAACCTGACCACTATTACACACTACAACCAAAGGAAACATTAAGGTGAAGAGTTGAAGCTCATGCACAATCTATCAAGTAGATGCAGATTTAAAATTAAGTTTCGGGGAACTATAAGCATTTAAAACACAGATATTTCTAGGCTGATAGTCACCCAGTGCCATCATCAGTTTTAAAAGTATTATTTTACAAGCCTTGAGGGTACCCACCACTGTGCTCACAGTAAGTAATCAAATTTCTAGATATCACACTGCTTATTATCAAAAAAGTTCTGTAAATTCAAGAGAAAGAAACATGACCGAGCTGGCTGTTTTTAGAGATACCATAACCAGCAGCTATTGTCAGCCTAAGAAACAAAAACAATGCTGATAATTATCTTCTTTCCACAGACAGTAAGCTTTTACTTTGAAGAAGGAGTATTTCTTAAAAAGCACTAGTAGAACAGAGTAATGACATGAGACACTCCTGAAATAGATGATAAATGACAATTTTAACGTATTTATTACTGGTTTCCACTTGGAGACTTCTCGTTTACTACCTATTCTTAACAGTTCATTACCTCAGGAGCATGGAACGGTAGGGATTAAAACTGCTCCACTAAAACTGAACACAAAAACCTTGTTCTGTGTGGCTCAGGTGAGCAAAGAGTGACAGCACACCCACATTAGGGCTGCCTAACCCCAAGACAGGGCCTTTGACCTATAAACTAACGCCTCTTAACTCATACAAATGAAAACAAAGAAAAGCCTTCAAACACAAGAATTGATCTGATTTTGTCCCATGGTAAATGAGCTTATGAATGGAGATTGCTTATAACTGATTTTAATGATTTAAAAGGGTTTATTCAAACCGCGTGTGTGTGTGTGTGTGTGTGTGTGTGTGTGTGTGTGTGTGTGTGTGTGTGTGTGTACGCTCGTGCGTGCATTAAGAAGAAACTTTCTTCAAATGAAATTCTACATACTTAACCGGAAAGATACCCTGCCTCCAGCCGGATTTGGTGTGCCAGACTAGGGGGCTCTACTGTTCATCCCTATCAACTCTTTCAAGACAGCTCCTGAAGCAATTCTACAGAAACCCTACGTCTTTGCAGAGCAGAATTTAAACACCAATGTCCAAAACAAATCTTTGGAGGAAAAAAATGGCCATCTCTTCCTAAAGAAAGAACTCACTTGACTCCTGCAATAGCCAGACTAAAAAAGAATTTAAAAACCTACAAAGTTTACTAAAGGCATTTTAGTGACTCCATTTATGTCAATGGCGTGGTAAGTTCAAATACCTGTAGTTAGTGGCAGAATGAGGCCAAGTGTCAGGAAAATCTTTCTGATAGAAGAAGAGTCACAGGGATTCTTAATGGATAGGCTGGATTGTGCTTTTTCAGCCCAAGGTGCAATCCTTTGGATCATAAAAGTCGTTGTTTCCAAAGCCACAGAAAGAAGACTCGGGGGAGGCAAAAGGAAACAGAGCACTGAGATAACTAAGAACGTGCCAACGACAAAGAGGCACTTTCCCTAGTCATCCGCTGCCGCACCAAATGCTCACTCTTTAGAAATCTTCCGTCAGTTCAAATGTTTTAAACCAGAAAAATGTGTGTTTTATGTGTGCCCATGTTTCAAATGCTTTAATATACTTATTATACTTATTTGGTCAGTTTGGGTTTTTAAATATCCATTAAAAGCTTTTCAAATTATTAAGAAAAAAAGTGTTAAACTCTTGTTAACATCATTGATATTTTACAAATTGAATAAGCTATGGTGAGTTAATGAAATGCTTAAAGTACCATCTTATTTTGAAGACTGCTTTCTTCTAACATTAATCCATTGATAATCATTGCTCACCTGGAAAGATTCTGTTAACTTCCTAATTATTTATTCCTAATAGCTTTTTTCTATGTTTGCTCTCTTGTGTCTACCATCTATGTCTAATAATCTTTCTAAAATAAATGCAATTGTGTCACTTCATTATTAGAAATACTTCAGTAGCTCTTCCACTGTATATAACAGTTGTGCTAAGTTACAGAATAAGCTATCCCCTCATCCCCCTAAATATGTTTCCATGCCAAGCATGTAAGGTGCAAAGCTCTCATTTTCTGTCTAATAGCTGGTTGGAAGAGTTGATTGAGTCCCAAGATTTACATGTGGGACTGTAATAAAAAGCTTGCAAT
This sequence comes from Leontopithecus rosalia, assembly GCA_028533165.1. Taxonomy (NCBI): domain Eukaryota; kingdom Metazoa; phylum Chordata; class Mammalia; order Primates; family Cebidae; genus Leontopithecus; species Leontopithecus rosalia. The sequence goes on from CM052665.1 coordinate 3,792,672, forward strand.
TGGAACTCAGGTCCAAATCATGCCCCTCAATTCAGCTTCATCACAGAGGCCTGCTTGGGGTTCAGGAGTGAGCTACCATGAAAGGCAGAACTGTCAAATCAGATTCACACAGACCAGAGACCTTACCCGCTATCAATTTACTATTTAATTTTAAGTATACAAGCAATCAAGTGGCACAAGAGAAGCAGAGAAAGATCTGGGACATCCAATGTAGCTCCCCAGGTCTTGCTTCCAGTATTGGGTATGGGCTTTCTAACTCAGAATAGATGAATTCTCTAAACCATATTCACAGGTCACCTCACACACGGGGGAGCATTTAGGTTATGTCACAATATACCTTATGAAGTTGATACATGGTATCTCCAGGAAGCCATGCCTCATAAATCTACACAGATGCTGGGTTGTGTTTACCACAGGCAATCCTAACCAGGAACATTCTGCTCAAAGTATGCCATAAATAAGAAGTATCCTCTTAGCAAAACTCATTAGACTATTTACCAAATAGGCCAATTATCTGTGTTTCTGAGAAGATTTAACTGGGTCACCTGCCTTCTTTCTTTCCTAAGAGTGTCCCCTGGAAATCGAAAGAGAAATGGATCAAAGGCCAGCTGCTATAACTCCTTCCTAAAGAGTTATGAAGCACTTGCCTAGAACATTTAAAAAGCTGATCTTTTAATCTCCATTAGGATATATTTTTGTAACTATTTCTTGCATTAACCAGATTATGTAAGGAAAGAAGAGTCTTAGATACTCCTAACTACCTGAATAAATGAAGGACTGGCATGCCTTCAAATACTAATGAATAATTGAAATGTCCATGATAAATTAAGTGGAAAAAGACATCAACTGTATATCACTATGATGCCTATTACTCTACACACTATATGCATCCCAAGGTAATAATTATATATATACACACACACACACATATATATATCTCCAGTATATTATACTCTATTATTATATTATTATACTTTAGTATAATAATATAACATTATAGAATAATATAAAATATAATAATATGCAGTATAATAAGTTTTCTTTCAATGGGCGGCTTATGTTCTTCTCTACATTTCTTTGTGTTTTCCAAATGCTTTTTAAAACTATTACTTTCATGACTAGGAAAAATTATTAGACAAATCTCCTTAAATATTCACCTGTTGTTCGTTTTGTACTCCATCCTTAACAAGAACAAAGTTAGCCATCCTTCCCTCTATTCCCTCAGCACCCTAACTGTTCTATTACAGGTCTTACCACATTTCATGATAATTGGCCTGAAGACCTTGAGAACAAGAATCATTTCCTACATATTTTAGAATCTGCAATGCTTAGCTAAGTTCCCAGTACAAAGTAGATAATGTTAGGCTTGGTATGGTGGCTCATGCATGTAATCCCAGCACTCTGGGAGGCTGAGGCAGGTGGATTACCTGAGGTTGGGAGTTTGAGACCAGCCTGGCCAACATACTGAAACCTCGTCTCTGTGAAAAATACAGAAGTAGTGGGATATGGTGGCACACACCTGTAATCCCAGCTACTTGGAGGCTGAGGCGTGAGCATAGCATTGCTTTAACCCAGGAGGCAGAAGTTGCAGTGAGCTGAGATCATGCCACTGCACTCCAGCCTGGGCAACAGAGTGAGACTTTCTATCAAATAAATAAATAAGTAAATGTAGATAATATTAAATTAATAAATGCTGATGACATCTTATTTTCATGATTGTATTCATATTGTCAATACATATTTGAGGCACATATATTTTCATGAAAGAAAATAATAGTTACAAATTATAGCTTGGATGTCTCTTCAATCTGTAGTCGTAAGTAACAGTGATTCCATCTGTAGCAGTAAGTAATAGTAGTTTGCTTCTGTTTTCTGGATTCCAAATGTATGACTAAGCATACAACGACAGTACACAAAATGAACTGAATTATTAAAACTTTTAAAAGAAAACATATACATAGCTGAAGCAGTGGTGGAAATCTTCCATTCTGATATACATTCGAAGTTTATTTCTCCGATATAAACACATCAACTTTTGGTCACTGTGCTGATGAATGATGAGAGCCCTCCTGCACAGTCACTAGGCATTCCTTATCTTAGCTCCCTTGCAGCAGAAAATAGGTCTTAGGGATTTTTTCAAAAAAATGTTTCTTTCAAAACACAATTCTTGCTGTCAGAGTACTACTTTTTAAGGATTGTTATCTGGATGATTAATACAAATTTTCAAAACGTTACCAAATAATCTAAGCTTCCTTTTTCAGTGAGTTCACAAATTGGATTTTACTTGTCAAGTAGTGAGAAAAGAAAACCAGAAGGGGTCAGTATTTTAAATGTGATTGATTTTCTCCTAGGAAACGAATGACATGATACATTACTGCAATGTTACCTATGTTTTGTTATAAATCATATTCCTCAGCTAATGCTTTCCCACCTAAAAATCATGTAAACTTCTCTTATATAACTATCCTAGTCACTTTCTAATAAAGAGTACATACACATCATTTTCAGTGTATTTTTCCACTTTATTTTTCTTAATTTATTTAAATACAAATGTGGCAAAATGATTTGATTATATAGTATGAACAGACATAGCATGTAACAAGAATGACTGGCTCAAAAATTATTTTGAGAAATATTAATAAAGGTATACTTTTAAGTGGCATTCCATTAATAGATTTGGCTTATATTCAATTATTCCTTTCATCCCTGCCCCTCATTCTTATCTCCTGAAAATAGTTTTGGGACTGATGTGTGAGAAAATTTTATATAACTTTTATCTTTATGTTCCATAAACTCAATAGAAAATTCTAATTCTTCTACTTCTCTATGGATAAATTAAAGAGTCTTTAAGTATACAAAGAACTCATATGGTTTTGGGATCTTTCTGCTGTTATCACTGTACCTTTTAATAAGGTTTTTTCATTAAAAAAATGACAAACAAGTTAGATTATTATTTTTATCATTATATATAATTCTATATATATTAATTTTTAAAATTAAGAAATATTACATATCTTCTAATAGTTTAAGTTTTAACATCAGGGCTGGGCACAGTGGTTTGTGCTTGTGGTGTCAGCACTTGGGAGGCCAAAGAAGGAGGATCATTTGGGGCCAGGGATCACTTGGGGCCAGGAGTTTGAGACCAGCCTGGGGAATATCGTGAGGTCCTCTCTGTACAAAACAATTTAAAAATTAACCAAGTGTGGTGACATGTACCTGTAGTATCAGTTACTCAGGAAGCTGAGGTGGGAGATCACTTGAACCCAGGAGATCAAGGCCGCAGTGAGCTATGATTGCACCACTGTTGCACTTCAGCCTGGGAGACAGAACAGGACCCTCTCTCTAAAAATTTTAATATAAATAAAAGAGAAATTAAGATCAAAAAAATTCTATTAAACAAGACATTAATTTTTGTTTAACTATCACATTCATAAAAATGTGCCAGATTAATACTCAGTTGTAGAGTATATGGTTATAGTATACTATCTTTCCAAAAGTGAAAATTCTGAACACTGTGCACACTGCTTATTAAGTAACGTAAATATAAATAATTTCTGGTAAAGTGACTGCATGCCTTCAAGCAGTCGTAAAGGGGATAATTTTTTTCAATTGAAAAATAATGACTGTGAATATTTATGGGGTATAATGTGGTATCTTGGTCTATGTATACACTGTAGAAAGATTCAACCTAATTAGTGTATCTATTGCCTCACCAACTTATCATTCTTTTGTGATAAGAATATTACAATTCTGTTCTTTTAGCAATTTTGAAATATACATCATTAACTCTGGTCACCATGCATCATGATAGATTATAACCTATTCCTTCTATCTGACTGAGAGTTTGCGCCTTTTTTTTTTTTTGAGATGGAGTTTCGCTCTTGTTACTCAGGCTGGAGTGCAATGGTGCAATCTCGGCTCATGGCAACCTCCGCCTCCTGGGTTCAGGCAATTCTCCTGCCTCAGCCTCCCGAGTAGCTGGGATTACAGGCGCGTGCCACCATGCCCAGCTAATTTTTTGTCTTTTTAGTAGAGACGGGGTTTCACCATGTTGACCTGGATGGTCTCGATCTCTTGAACTCGTGATCCACCTGCCTCGGCCTCCCAAAGTGCTGGGATTACAGGCTTGAGCCACCACGCCCGGCCGAGTTTGCGCTGTTTGATAAATGTCTTTCCTTTAGCCATCCTTCCTTCACCCCTTACCTCCAGTAACCACCTTTCTATGAGGTCAACTCTTAGATTCCACATGGAAGTGAGATCATAAGGTATCTTATCTTTTTGTCCCTGGCTTATTTCACTTAGCATAATGTCCTACAGTTCCACCTATGTTGAAGTAAATGATAGAATGTCCTTGTTTTTAAAGGCTTTATAAGTTCCCTTGTGTATAAATTACTTTTGAGTAATCTGTCAACAATGTACACACAAGTCTAGCCACTGGCAAAACAGTATAATCAGAAAGTTTCCCTTATTTACCTCTTCACTATCTTTTCCACTCCTTTGCTCACTTCCGAGTGCCATCTTCTGTCCACAATATGAGGCCAGACAATATTTGTTTACTTGCATTCTAACTGCTCTTTGCAAATGAAAATAAAGATCTGTGAATAATCCTTCATAGTTTGACTGAAACTCTTTACACATCAATGTATTTACTCTCTTGCAAGTTAGCATTTTAAAACTTTTATCTCATATTATGGAATAAAAGAACTGCCTTTTGTTAACAAAAGGTAATTCAATAACTAGCTGAGGAAAGATCAGAAGACAGGCAAGAGAAAATTCTAGGTAAGTGATATAGTGATAAAATAAAGCTATTTCTGATGATAAAATTGCCATGGTCTTTTTTTTTCATGTTTTGAAGTCAAGGGCAAGAGATAAAAGAGAGATTGTGTCTGGTATTATCATCTTCTTTCTTTATCTTTTTAACCGCAAGACTTGTAGGTGTCAGAAATCTGATCATTTTCTCTGCCTCCAGCTTGGATGTCTTGCTCTATGTGCTTTCTCAGCACAGTCACATAGCCAAGGGACTCAGAATTTTGGCTGCTTCAAGTCATTGCAAACCCCTCAGGCAGACCAGGAAGCAGAGGCAGGGAATGTAGTGCAGCTGCTGAAGGAAAAGAATGGGAGATGGCTGGTGCGACAGCGTTTCCCAATGACGTATGATTACGACAGAAATGACATGAAATTCCGTGTGATGTCAGTTTTGTGCCCTGCCAATTTGCTACTAAAGTGATGTGCTCCTAAAGCCGTTTCTTTTGGGAAGTAAGATGGTGAAAGAGAGGAGTGGCCACTACAGAAGAGCCTTAGTTGTTCAGACATAAGAAGGTGCCTAGCTGGGCTTTATGCATGTGTATGATTTTGCAATGATGATTGAAATGCTATTTCATATTAAGAAAAGCTTCTTAAATAATGAAAAAACTAAATTAAAACTATAACCATGTTTTGGTTATGTAAAAGCAATACTAATCAAAATAAATTATGGGAACTGCTTTACATTTTTGCCTAATTACCATGTGGCACAATAATGATTACACCACTGTTTTCGTCATATTAACTGTGCTGTAAATCTAATTACAGCTATAAATTCTAAATACTCAACCCATGTAATGTGCCCGTTTTCAACAATTACTTATTCAGTCTCTTCTACATGCCAGGCACCAAATTATATGGTAGAATGAGAATAATAAAACAATCCCTGTTCACATGGGGCTTACGGTCTTGTCAAAGAGAGGCAAGTACTAGATAATTGTGTAGCAGAGAAACTGACAGTAAATATATCTTTAAATGAAGGTAAGAACACGAGGACAATATCCACCCCACTCCCAGGAAGTCAGGTAAGGCTTCAGTAAGGAGACGTCAGAGCTGATTCCTGAACAATCAGTAGAGTTTGCCAGGAGAAAGGGAAGCGTGAATTAGAAGAACTCTCAAGCAAAAGGGACAGGAAATGCCCTGGTCTCAGAAATGAGACAGTGTGTGGACTGCTGAGAAACTGCATGGTTGGAACAAAATGAGTAAGAGTCCTGAGACAATGAGGCTGCTTAAATAAGAAGGAGCCAGGTCAAAAGGGGACTTGAGTACTACGCTATCAGTGTGAAGCACTGCAGCTCTTCTAGAATTTGTCTAGCAAATCCCGGTTTTCACTGAAAAACCCCCAATTAAAAAAAATGTGTGAAATTTTGCCGGTAATGGGGAACCACTGTAGCACTTCTGGAAGGATAAGTGACATGATGAGATTACATTTCAGATGCATCACTCTGGCTCCACTGTGGAGAATCAAGTGGTACAGCTCACAATTGGAGACATGTAGGGCAGTTAGGGGCCAGTTAAAATCATGTGGTGACAATGCTGGTGGCTTACATTAGGCTATTCAGGATAGAGAGAGCTGGATGAACTTGAGACATAGTAATAGGTACAACTGAGATGTCTTAGTGATTGACTATATGAGAAACAGAAGTCGGAGATGGGTTTCTGACTTAGGAAAATATATGGTGGAGTGCCATTTACTAAAATAGAGAAGAGAGGGGATAGAGGCATATTGGTGAGATTTGTATTTTGATTTTTTTTTTTGTCGATTTGGTGAGGATTATTTCCCCTAAAAGATAATCAGAAACTATGAGTTTTATCTTAATTACTTGAGTTTTATGTTTCTGGAGATCTCGGATAGGTAACTGAATATGTAGATCTGAGGCTAAGAGAAAGATCTGAGCTTAGACACCTATTTGGAAGACAGTATAAGCTCACATATTGGGAGATACCAGTTGAAGTTATCAGATATAGTAAAGGATCAACATCAATAAGCTAAAGAAATCCAAAATTTGTGGGATGAGTTCATGAAGAGCAAGTTAAAAGATACATGAAGAAGGCATAACTGAGAATTAGGGAGAACCAGGAAAGCCTATGATCACAAATGTCAAGGGAAGAGAATATTTTAAAAGGGAGCCAGCAGTAAACAAAGTCCAGTGCAGCAGGGAGCATGAACTGGTATAGAGTCTTTTTGAGAACAATCCAACACAGCTACTAAAATATTTGGTCCTCAATTCTACTTCTCAATATTTAATTTTTAAAAATGCTAGTAGACCTGTCTGATGAGATAAATTAAAGACAGTTTATAAAAGTAAAAAAAATTAAAAATAGGTTAAAAAAAAGAAACAATGTAAATATCCAAAAATAGAGGACTAAAAAGGAATACAATAGATTCTCTTGAATATCTCACATAAGTAAAAGAGAAAAAAGTAGACATACATGGAAAAGACTAAGAAACATTCGGTTAAAAAAAAAAGCCCATGTAACAGAAGTATATACACATCATGATAAAACAGTTATTTTAAAATGTATTTCACTATATACAGATACTTGTAAGAACGGACACAGAAAAAGGCTAGAAGTGTATCCACCAAACGTAAATCCAATAGTTAACCCTAAGAATAAAACCGCTATTTGGCTGGGGCAGGTGGCCAACAAGGCCTTTTGCTTCATTCGTATTGATTTTTTTTTTTCACAATGAAAATGGTTCCAAGTATTACCTGTATAATTAAAAATATATTTTAAAAATTCTAAAAATTTGAAAAATGAATAGTTCTTTAAAACATTAAAAAGAACAAGTTTGGAAGAGTAAAGGAAACAGAAGATAAAATATAATTAATTGAGACAAAATGGGAGGAAAAACAGTGGACAGAATATCACAGAAAACCTGGTAATAAACAGAAAGAAAAGGAAGTCAGGGGATGATCTGTCAGGAGACAGACAAGAAAAATAATATTCTCAGGAAGCCTGTTTGCTTACTTACTGTTTTAAAAAAATGGAGATCACAATGTTAATAAGCCATCACAAGATTCAGTTTCTGTTACAGGTATAAGGAATAACAATGGCAAGACCAGTGTAGCAGGAATAGTTAAGAAGCCAAGGCTGGGCATGATGCCTTATGCCTATAATCCCGGCACTTTGGGAGCCAAGGCGGGTAGATCACTAAAGCAGGAGTTCGAGACCAGCCTGGTCAATAAGGTGAAACCCCATTTCTACAGAAAATACAAAAATTAGTCAGGTGTGGTGGTCGACACCTGTAATCCCAGCCACTTGGGAGGCTAAGGCACAAGAATCGCTCGAACCCAGGAGGCTTAAGTTGCACTGAGCCGGGATCAAACTACTGCACTCCAGCCTGGGTTACAGAGCAAGATTCTATCTCCAAAAAAAAAAAAGAAGAAGAAGAAGAAGCCAGATCAATACACATTAGGTGAGAAAAATGATTTAGAGAAGGATCTAGGTCATCTCAAAGCTAATAACCCAAAGGGCAAAAGAGAAAAGTGGCATAAAGTTTTCAAAATATCTTAGTGTTACATGAAAAGTGGACATCAGAGATATACAAACAAATGGTCTAACTTCTGGATGAGAAATGTTTAGAAAACCCTTCTGGTAAGTACTATCAAGAATTACCGTGATGAGCTGAGACATAATCGGATACAAAGCTATATATTCGTATTGGTTATAACATTTAGGTATATGTTCATTGCTGCGTAACAGAAGTTGGAAATGCTTACTGTCATTCATTGTCTTTCTACATGCAAGAGGTAATGGGTGATAAGGCACCATTTAATTGTATTTTAAATATTACAGGTAATTTTTGCTTAGCATTAAATAGGAAGAATTATATGTGAGTAAGGTATATGCCAAAATCAGTGTTGGAACCCAAACAATGTTTCAAAATGGCTCTGTTATTTAGGAAACCAAATATTCAGTGTCCAGGTCCTTCTGGAAAATTCTCAGAGGGAAGATAAGCGCTAACAACTAGCTGCAACTTGTGAGAAACTAACTCATGTGGACCATTAACAAAATATGCATCCTGATTCAAAGCTACTCTTAAGGAGTTGCTCAGATTCTGGTAAAAGAAACAGGGCTATGAACCCCCAAGCTTGGGTGCCAGTGAGCAAACAACTTTGAACCACAGTAAAATCTATGCCCTTTCAAAGACAATGCACAGCAATACTACATTTCACTGGCAGTGGGGGAACGGGCGGAGAGCTGAAAGGGAAGAAATTGGGAGTTTTTTGAGTGCAGCCTTTGGAGGAATAATCGCTGACACCTACACTGCATGCCCTCCATTTGGGGGCTTGACATGTTCTGTCACACCTGTTTAAATTATATCAGACACCAAAATGCACTTTTGTATTAACAGTCCTTACCTTAAGAGTTCTATCTGTAGAAGAGGCAAGTTCCTCCTTTGACTTATCCTGCAAGACGCCTTCTGAGAGTCAGAGGAAAACAACCAGCTTCGATCATTTGAACACGGAGCATCCACTAACACCTGTAGAAAAAAAAGACGAGTGATCCAAATCTGCACTGACAATCTATTCTCAGGCATGAAATAGAGAAGTTTTGTAAAACATGGCAAACAAATAGCAAATAAATGAAACAATTCTTTTTTAACTGAAAATACACCACAGTAAGTTTTTTCTTAGGACATTTCCTCACTAAACGATTTTCAGAAAAACTTACCATGTCCTTTCAGTGTTTGTTTTTGGGGGCTTGGGATGGGGAATTACAGTTTACTATCTCTACTAATGCTATTTGATATACTTGACAACCACAGCAAAAACTCGACAAAGTCACTCATTGTAATCAGACATTAATATATTTCTGAATTCTCAGCTCTTATTTCTAAGAACTAATATTTCAATATCAGCTTACTAAAATGACCTCTTTTTCTTCAACTGTCACACTCTGAAGTGAAATGTTACTGAATTAAAGCAATACAGTGCGCATGTTTGTGTACTGATCCAAATAATACATTTTCCTGCGGACCTCTGAGATACCTGGCAACGTAAGACATTCTGTAATCCCCAATCCCAGTGCTACTGCTTTCTTTGAACCATGCTGACCATCAAATGAAAACTGCTTCCATGTTCACTTTATGGAAATTTTCCAGGGTACTGGGAAACTGTACCAGGCTATGTCTGAGAACAGATGGAAAATAACAACTCCAAAGCAACATAACAGTGGCATCATCCGGTCCATCAGTTTGTCACAATGTAATAAAAGTACCTTGTCAAACATTTCAGGCTGGGCATCTCCCATTTTTCTGCCATCCAATTCAGACACTTTAATTACATTTATCAAAGGCTGGGGGATGAAAGATTCTAATGTCTGCCTCAGCCACCTGAATCTCAGACTGTCATATTCATTACAATGAAGATAACCTAAATAAAAAGGATTAAAAAGTTTCAAATGAAGGCAATGGAACTGCTAAATTTCTACTTTTCAGCAAATAAATTTCAGGAAGAAATTAACTCATCATAATTATGCAGATATAGGGCTCAGAGGTAAACAATATAATTTTCTTATGCTTTAAAAACAGAAATACAGATGTGTACATGTGTATGTATATATAGATACACATACCTACTACATAAAACATTCACAATAGTCATGCCTACACAGTCTCTCAGAACCTCTCAGCAGTTGCTACACCAAGTTTAATTTTATTAGAGGTAAAACCTATAAAGAATTATAGATTCCTATAGATATGTTATACAACCAACACCTCAGACACAGTTCTCACGCTAAAGAACTAACTCTTAAGAGTAAACACAGGTGGTAATTCAGGTGCAAGAAGACAAGACTCACATTGAGGCAGATGCAGGAATTGTCCTGGCTTAAAAGCCTCCTGTCCCACAGGAACCATCATTTCTTTTAACAAGTCCACAGGCTTTCAGTGTCACCCCAGGGACATGCCCAGTCATAAGAATCACTGCACTCGGAAGAGCCAAAGCATGGCATCTCTATCAGGTCTCTAGGGGTTATTTATTCTTTCTCCCAGCCCACATACAGTTTACCAATCAGGGCCATTTTTATCATAAGCAATCTTGCCTAGAAACACAGGGACAATCTCTGTCAGGTTACCAAGGAAACAATACTAGAGAAGTAACTGAATATTACATTTTAGCGTAGAAGGGAAAACAAACGTGTAATGTCTTTGCTCAAATACATACATACATATATATATATATACACACACATATATACATATAGTTTTTTTTTGTCATCCCACTGTTAAAAAGTTAAAAAAAAAACTTTTAATGACTTCCTATCATCCACTGAATAAAGTTCAAAGGCAAAGCCTTTAAATCAAGGTCCATAGTAGCCAGACCTCAGGACAGTCTCTCCATTTTAATCTCCCACCAGTTCCCCAGTATACTCTGTGCTCTACCAAACTTGATGGACTATTCCATTTCCAAAACATACTCTGTACTTCTCTTGCTCATCTCACATGTTTCTGAGCATGGCTTACCTTCTCTACTACCAGGGCTCCACATTTCTTTTCTTTTCTTTTTTTGAGATGGAGTCTCACTTTGTTGCCCAGGCTGCAGTACAGTGCCATGATCTCGGCTCACTGCAATCTCTGACTCCCAAGTTCAAGCAATTCTCCTGCCTCAGCCTCCCAGGTAGCTGGGATTACAAATGTGCATCACCATGCCTGGCTTATTTTTGTATTTTTAGTAGACACAGGGTTTTGCCGTGTTGGCCAGCCTGGTCTGGAACTCCTGACCTCAGGTGACCTACTTGCCTCGGCCTCCCAAAGTGCTGGGATTACAGGTGTGAGCCACCACAACTGGCCATATTTATCTACAGGGAAGGAACTCAGGAGATGCCATCAATTTTGTTGGGCCTAAGAGTAGAAAATCATCTAAAAGCACATCTGCAGAGCTAGTTTTCATGTTTATTTTGGGTGCTTTTGGATGACTCACTAATGGAACTTAAACAGGTATCTAAAAGCCCTTGTCTTATCCTGAAATCACTAGAAAACAATATAAGACAAAAGTTCATGGTATGGAGAGAGATCAATTCTAAGGAAGCAAAAGTGAGAGAAAAAAGGAAGTAAATCATGGAAGGAGCATGACATATACAGGAGGATTTGTAATCAAGCTGCCTACAGCTTCGGTTAGTCTCTCGGGGTATCTCTACAGTTCGAAATTACAGAGCCTTGGAAGGAGCTGAATGTTATTGGAGCAAGGAGGACAAACAATCTGCCGGCTGCTTTTTGTCTCTTTCTCTCATTAAAGTCCAAACCAAGAGCTGATAATTTCCACCTACTTTGAGGTTGTGTACCTGGCCCCTTCAGGCAACTGCTAAGAAAACCAGACAGTACCCAAGGCCTGGTATTGCAAGCACACAGGTGAGATGACCTCTGCTTGTTAGCTGACACTGATCAGGAAGCTCTTCAATTTGTGGCAGCGGTAGCATCAGCAGCAGACAGCTGCGTGAATGGCATGAGCCTTTGCTAGGGTTTCTCCAGTCTCTGGAAACAATGTAAGTGGCTCCAGCCACGAGGTGAGGGATGAGTGCAAAGATGAAGCGAAACACATCTGTGTGACGCATAGATTGGATCCACAAGATAACCCCCGAATTCATCCCTACCATTCTTCACCACTGCCTATCAAATACTAAGGACCTCAGAGGAAAGAATCACGTCCTTACTCATCTTTCATTCAATTACCACCTCTTTCTAATTTAAATATTTTACATTCTATTTCGACTTTTGTAGTGGTAACTCAAAAGGCTTTTAATGTGCACGTTAAGAAAAATCTAAGCCAAAGCAATTTTCACCAACTCTCCTAAAAGTTACAAGAATCTTGCAATACCCTTGCTTTAGATGCTATTGTTATTGTTTCTCTAGGTTTTCTTTGGATTTGGACTTAGATTTTTTAACCCCACAAAACATTATCATGGTCTTTTAGACTTTCCCCACATAATATCCTACCTTTGCTCTTCATTTTTTGTAACTGCTATCTTCCATCTTGGATGGCTTTCTCTTTTCCTGAAGTACATCCCTTAGAACTCTTGGTGACAGACTCTTAATCTCTATTTCCTATTTCACTTTTGCTCCTCAGGAGCATATTTTGACTGAATATATTCCTTTGAATGCTGGTTCCTCTTATTACTCTCAAGTGCTAACCCTCTGGTCGTTGTTCCGTTGAAGGTAAGCTCTCCATTCTTTCTAGTTGCTATTAAGGTCTTCTCTTTATTTTCAGTGTTCTGCAATTTCATTATAATGATTTCAAAGGGTACTTTCTCTCCTCCCCCAGCATCAAAGTGGAAGACAGACAGCTTTCCCTGCGGTCATTTGAAGAGGACAATTTCTTCCTGGTTTACCTTCTATGGTGGGTATAGCACTGAGTCCCAGCTTGATGTAAGTGAATCTTGTATTAGATGCTCTCCTTGGGTAGGCTCTGGCTTTGTTTTTTATTCTTCACTCCCATGAAGCAATAAAAAACATGTATTCTCAAGCAAATGTTCTCAAGTCAAAAGCCATTCAGTACACAATTTATCTTTAAGGTTCTCACTCTCTTAGATTTTGGCCACTAAGGATTTAAACATAATTGATGCATTAAAACATTTTTAATATTATATCCTACAGTTTTAGTTATTTTCTTAAGGGGGGATTGGTTAGGGTACCCAGTCTGTCACAGCACAGGAAAGTCTTCATCATTTCTATATCCCTTACCTCTGTACACATACCATCCAATGCCTTGCACATAGTATGTGCACACTAAATGCACATGACTTGATTAAAGCATGGCATTATAATAACAAATACTTAAATCATTACAACTGAAAATCAGGGCAGCTTTTCATTAAATTATTTATAACTTTAGTCAAGATTCTCAAGTCAGCATTTTAAAAGAGCTTCCAGCAGAATTACTGCTTTATGCTATATTACTATTGTGCTTAGACGTAGATTTTATTTGAAATGGTGTTAGGTTGATTAAACCTTTTAAAAATATAAATATAAAGTGTCATAATGCAAGTTTCATATATATATATATATACGTATATATATATATATACACACTAACATTTAATATATTAAGACAATTAATTCTGCTTAAATGGTCAAAAGCAAACCAAATCTTAATTTTTTTTTACTCTAAACAGGAAAAGGGGTGAATTTAACAAATTCTTGAGAATTCAGCATCTGTACATGGCAATCTTTGGTCCAAGGAAAGAAACTGAAATTGGATGTTTCATTCATTCATTTTAGTAGACCTAACTTAAAGACAATAATCTTGCCTTATTTCCAATTTTTCCAATTATCCTTTGGAGCCATAATCTATAATTTATGATCATTTTCTATGTTCCTCTCAATATTGTAATAGGGATAATGATACTGTCCTATATGCTAAAGTGTTGGGGCGGCAAATCCATATGGATCTGCAGCAACTTCAGTTCTTGCCTCCTCAGAAGAAAGAATTCCACTGAGGGGCATAAGGCAGAAAAAAAGACCAAGGCAAGTTTCAGAGCAGAAGTGGAAGAATTCTATTCTATCCTATGCTGCGCTGCGCTATGTTTGAGATGGAATCTCGCTCGGTCGCCCAGGCTGGAGTGCAGTGGCACAATCTTGGCTCACTGTGATCTCCACCTCCTGGATTCAAGCGATTCTCCTGCCTCAGCCTACCAAGAAGCTGGGACAGGCACGTGCCGCCATGCCCGACTAATTTTTGTATTGTTAGTAGAGACGAGGTTTCACCATGTTAGCCTGGATGGTCTCGATCTCCTGACCTCATGATCCACTCACCTTGGCCTTCCAAAGTGCTGGGATTACAGGCGTGAGATACCACACCTGGTCCTGGAAGTTTATTAAAAAGCTTTAGAGCAGGAAAGGACAGTTCACTTGGAAGAGACCCAAGCGAGCACTTTAGAGGTCAAGTGCCCTGTTTAACCTTAATCCTAGGACTTTATATTCTGGCCCACTTCCAGCATCTTGCAGCCCTCTTCATTCTACTTACGGGTGAGTTGCCCACAAGCACAATGCCCTCCTTACACTTGGAAGGTGAGCACATGTAGTGTGTTTAGAAACCTGCACACATGCTCACCTCAGGTTTTCTTCCCTTTTCTAGTAGAATACCCACGGAAGGTCATACTCTGCCATTTTGTCTCTTGATGTACATGCTTCAGCTCACTTGCCTAATTACTAAGATTTTAATGGGAGCTGATTACCAATTTCAAATGTCTTTATCTGTTTGGGAAATTGCCTTTCCCTGGTGACTGCAATGAATTATCACTTTAGTGTGACAATTGTGGAGCATCAGAAAATTGCCTCTTCCTGGTACTGGCTGCCAATTATCATTTTTAGAAAGGCAGTGTGACAACCACCTAATCATCACCTGATGATGGCCTGACAATCCTGGTAGGTGGGAGTTAGCCCTCTCCTGCCCCACTCATGTATTACCAACTGTAAAAAAAAGTGCAGCAAAGGATAATGGTAAATTTCTTTAAATTTACCTGGAAGCCTTTGGGAGGCCAAGGCGGGTGGATCACGAGGTCATCAACGTGGTGAAACCCCGTCTCTACTAAAAATACAAAAAAATAGCTGGGCGTGGTGGCGCGTGCCTGTAGTCCCAGCTACTCAGGAGGGTGAGGCAGGAGAATTGCCTGAACCCAGGAGGCGGAGGTTGCGGTGAGCTGAGATCGCGCCATTGCACTCCAGTCTGGGTAACAAGAGCGAAACTCCCTCTAAAAAAAAAAAAAAATTTACCTGGAAGCAATAATACAAACTCACCAAAGAGCAAAATGGTGATAACAAATTTGTTAAAATGTGGTTGACATTACATTAAAATGCACTTGATATTAGAATTACTTTGAGGTTTTGGTTTATTAAGAACTTGTTATGGACTAGGCACAGTGCTATTTGCTGCAGGCACAAAGATAAATAAGAATCTGGGCCAGACGTGCTGGCTCAGGCCTGTAAGTAGCACTTTGGGAGGCCAAAGCAGGTGGATCACCTGAGGTCAGGAGTTTGAGACCAGCCTGGCCAACACGGTGAAACCCCATTTCCACTAAAAATACAAAAATTAGTCAGGTGTGGTGGCATACGCCTATAATCCCAGCTTCTCATGAGGGTGAGGCATGAGAATCACTTAAACCCAGGAGGCAGAGATTGCAGTGAGCCAAGATTGCACCACTGCACCCCACCCTGAATGACAGAGTGAGACTCTGTCCCCCAAAAAAAACAAAAAGGATCTGTCCCTGTGCTCCAGAAGACCAACAGAGGACGCTACACAAGTCAGCATCTGTGTATTACTGGGAGACCCTGGAATAGTCAACAGCACAACTACCACAATGAAAACCTGGGTTCAGATCCCAGCTCCGCTACTTACCTTAGGCAATTTAGGACTTCTTGTCTCAGTTAAACCTTTAAAATGGGAATGATAATATCCAACTCACAGAGCTGAGAGTTAAACAATGGTCATCAGTGAGAGTCAGTTTCTCAGAGCCCTAGGACTTTAGGAGATGTATATAAAGGGATGTAACAGAAGATGTTGGGAGAAGGTGAGAGGAAGGAAAAATAAAAACAAGATGCCGGAAGCAAAGATTGCTAAAAGAGTGTTTCAAGAGCAGAGATTTAAGTGGCGTGATTAACACAGTCTTTGGCATATACAAAGCGTTCCAAAATGGTTATTATTTTCATTACCATAAAGAAGATCCACCTAATGCAGGGAATTCAGAGAAAGCATTCCAGGAAAGCGGATTTCTGAAGTATAATCTGAAGGATGGAAAGGAGCAGGGGAAGAAAAAGGAAAAAGTGACACCTGTAGAATGCAAAAAAGGACTAGAGATGAAGCAGGAGGAAGGAGAACAAAAGCAATTAAATGAAGAAAGGAGTCTTTTCAGTCTTCTCTACTAACCAGATATCAAAAAGTTAGCACTGCTTGGCGCGTTGGCTCATGTCTATAATCCCAGCAGTTTGGGAGGTCAAGGCAGGCAGATTGCTTGAGCCCCAGAGTTCGAGGCAAGCCTGGGGCAACATAGTGAAACCTCATCTCTATAAAAAACTACAAAAATGTGTCCATAGTCCCAGCTACCTGGGAGACTGAGGAGGGAAGGTGACTTGAACCCAGGAGGTCAAGGCTGCTGTGAGCCAAGATCGCACCACTGCACTCCAGCCTGAGCAACAGAGTAATACCTTGTCTCAAAAGAAGTTAAGACCTTGTCTCAAAAAAACAAAAAAAAGTTATCACTGACATCAAAGGGATTTTCATGCCTAGAGGGATATAGCCTTCGGCCAGAAAGTTGACTAAGACTCCACCAAGCTGGGTCAACCTTAGTCAATATGCTAATGTTTTTCCATTTAGAATCCATATCGTTTGCTCTTTTTCTGCCAAGACCAGAACGTTGAAAAGGATATGTTGACAAAAGTCGGTCCATCAGTGTGTTAACAGGTGAGAGAAGCTGGACCAATAGAAAGTAGACTCTTTTTTAAAATCATCCTAAAACATCAGCTTTGCAATCATTCAAAGCCATAAGCCTCTCGGCCCAGAATAAAGACCAGTACTGATCTCAAGAAATTTGAAGTACAAATGCACACTCAGTGCAGCCATCATTTTATATTTTGCTTATAAAAGCTTTGATTAGCATTGCTTCTACATTCCAAATTCAAGCACTGTAGCTAACCTAATTTGGGCTTTAAGCATCAGCATGAAGACATCTGTACTTCTTTGTAAATCATTATCATTAGTCCTACTTAGATGAAAAGCTACTTTACTTGGAAAACTGCCTGTAGTTCATTGCCCTTGATGCAAGAACAGAAAGATTCTTCTCCACTTCAAACTCCTAGAATAGATCAGTTTGCCTTGGGGTACCTAATCAAATCAACTTTGCTACCATAAATGTGTAAAATATTTATAGCCTACTAATGAGGATAATTTAGGATTAAAATGCTCTCCTTTCAAAATGGTAACCAAATTTGACATTTCCTTTCCATCCTTTATAATACTAAAAGCCTATATCCAGAAAAATTAGTATAAGCCTTTTAACTTATAAGAACACTTCAAAGGACACAGAGCAGAAGTAAAAAGTAGTACTCCTTATAACATACAATTCCACAGAACCTCAGCTCAAATCATAAAAATAACAAGGTAAACCCATAAAATAATATTCTTGTTGTGATTTCTTATTCTAAAATACAGCAAGCTTTAGTAGCTGAGTTTTAACCAAAACTCTAAAACATGGAGCATATTTTCTCCTAAAAATAGTTAACCAATACATATTTGTACCAATACCTAGTACAACTGGATTCCATTTGTCATAAAATAATTTTAAATCTATTTCAACAGGAAATGCTCTCATATAAAAGTATAAGAGCAGTCTTCAAACCAGAACATACATGCCTTGGGGATGCATACCAATGTTCTAAGGGACAGGAAGGCTTGGACAGTTTCAAAAGAATCCATTTTCAGATCATCAACTTCCTAAAGGAGGATAACACCTCCAGTTGGGCATCTCCTTTCACATGTTCCTTCACCAACTTTACAAATGACAAGCAAGCTTCCCACACATCTAGAATCCTATTATGGCAGAATGTGCCAGAGTGTAGAAACCTCCAGAACATCAAACAAGGGCAGTTCAACACATCAGTGTCTTGGCTGGGAAAGTGAATAAGTCAGCCAAGCACAGTGGCTCACTCCTGTAATCCTAGCACTTAGGGAAGCTGAGGCAGGCAGATCACTTGAGTCAGGAGTTCAAGACCAGCTTGGCAAACATGGTGAAACCCCATCTCTACTAAAAATATATGCATTAGCCAGTGTGGTGGTGCGCCTGTAATCCCAGCTTCTCAGGAGGCTTTTGCAGGAGAATCGCTTGAGCCTGGGAGGCGGAGGCTGTAGTGAGCCGTTATCATTGCCACTGCACTCCAGTCTGAGAGACAGAGCAAGACTCCATCTCAAAAAAAAAAAAAAAAAAAAAAAAAAACACAGCAACACTGCCTTTTGTAATTGAGATGGTTTCGCATCATTCACTTTCAACAAAATAAAAAACAGATTTAAAGAGTGCTTATCTAATAGATCATTAAAATGATACTTGATGAAAGATTTGTATGTGATCTGGGGCTATAAATCAGGAGTTTGAAGAACCAGTAAAACAACTGTAACACAATTCTCCTTGGGACAGGTGTCACTCTGTTTCCCAGACTGACGTGCAGTGGTGCAATCTTGGCTCACTGCAACCTCCACTACCTGGGCTCAAGCAATCCTCTTACCTCAGCCTCCCAAGTAACTGGGACTACGGACATGCACCACCATGCCCAAGTAATTTAATTTTTTTTTTTAGAGACAGGGTTTTCCCATGTTTCCCAAGCTGGTCTAGAAAAACCCATGTTGTCCAAGCTGGTCTAGAACTCCTGAGTTCAAGCGAACTGCCTGTCTTGGCTTTCCAAAGTGCTGGGATTACAGATGTGAGCCACCACGCCAAGCCATATTTCTATCTTTTTATCTGTGTGAACAGCATTGGCATCTATAAAAACAAAACTATCACACAAAAACCAGACAGAACTGATGTTGAACTCTGCCCTCTCTAGTAATAAGTAATGTTTACTCAGGGAAATCTGTATTAGTTTTAAAAGAAAAAAAAAATTAGCTTTAAAAGAAAAATTATTAAGAAAAAGGTTAGAATGAATGTTGACTTGTTACTTTTAACAAATACCTGTAAAACTGTGTATCACTTTGATTTTAGTAATAATGGTAACGAAAAAGCCACTTGAAAAGACTTTTTGCATTGTCCAGTACCATACCCTCTTCTCACCCGTGTCTATAAGCATTTGAAATGTGGCTAGTCTGAACTGAAATGTGCTGTAACTGTAAGATAACCAATTTTAAAGACCTGTAAAAAAAGAGAATGTAAAATATCTCTTAAGTTTTACTCTGATTACATATTAAAACAATATTTTGAATGTATCAGGTTCAATGTATTATTCAAATTAATTTCACCTGTTTTCTTTCTACTTTTTAAAATGGAACTACTTAAAAATTTAAGAGTATATATGTACTTCACATTATTTTT
>CM052665.1:3812589-3888305 GCA_028533165.1 Leontopithecus rosalia
AAAAAAAAAAAAAAAAAAAAAATTATTTTAAATGTTTATGATTCTGTTGCAGAGAAGTATGACAGGGATATCTATATAAGACTCTCAAGTATAAATGTAAACAATAAAAATATCTATCAGGCTTATCAGCGTTCACATTATCCGACAGGTTTGTACTGATGAAATGTTGACGTTTTATTTCCAATCACCTGCTAGAATTAAGTCGCTGAAAAAAATGTTATTTATACTGACTTCCTCAGCAATAATATCCAACCTTCTCCATAAGCGTCTCAGTTCTCAGGCTTCCTGAGTTTGCAAACTCGATCTAATGTTTCTCCCCATATACATATTCTTTCAAAGTATTCTGTAACACACAGATGTTAAAACGTTGTTAAATACGAAAGAAAAGCACACTACCTGGGTAAGCACACTGCAGCAGAGCTACTGATTTGCCTCCAGGAGCAGCACACAGATCCAGAACTTTCTCCCCATCCCTTAATTCCAGAGCCAATACTGGCAGAAGAGAAGCAGCATTTAGGAGGTAATACGTTTTCAGGTTTCCAACCTGGTGTCTTTCTGAAGGGATTCGGCCTGGAGTTCTGCTAAGGTAACACTTCATTGATTTAGAATAGTTGGGAAAAGATCCCTGAGAGAGGGTGTGATAGCCCTTCAAATGTAAATCCTTTTCCAGTTCAAAAGGATAATTGAATCGGTTAAGCAGGACAGCATATTGCCAGCATGACGGAGATGTTAGGATCTCCCTAGAAATAGAAAGAGAGAAATTGAGAGAATATTAATATTATGTATATTAGAAATCAGGTGAATATGGTCCTAGTTTTACACTTCACTTACCTGTGATTTGCAGAGACAGGATCAGTATGCCCGACTCTTCCTTTTGCCTCATGAGGCTCTGATAGGACTAAATCCAGCATCGTTATGTCCTGTCTTTATTTTAAAAACTGGCATTTCATTCATTGTAGCTTTTCAAAAACTAATTGTGATCACTGAAATATTACATTATTGAGCAGGAGAATAAAGATCTGGAGGCAGGGAACCTAAGGCCATTTCACACTGACTTCCTAGAACTGAATTGAAAGGAAAACCCTAACTTTCCATGCCTAAGTAACAAAAGGACCAGGAAACCCCCTCCTTTTCTGCATGGCAGATGGGAAATTGAAAGTAACTCTAATTGGTTGCTTTTTGCAACCAATCACACGTTTGCATAGAAATGCAACTTTATAACTTCACTTCAGCCTCTGATTGGCTGCTTTCCACAACCAATCAGACTGATTGGAGGCTTTCCACAACCAATCAGACTGATTGGAGGCCACAACTTCATTGTACGAAGTGAGCACCGAGTGGCCAATGCGCAACCTCTAGTGGGTATTTGGACCTGAGAAGATTCTGTATCCTTGTGGCGCTGCTCTGGCCAGTCTCACTCTATGGAGTGTACTTTCACTTTCAATAAATCTCTTTCGTTGCTGCATTCTTTCCTTGCTTTGCTGTGCGTTTTGTCCAATTCTTTGTTCAAAACTCCAAGAACCTGGACAACTTGCAGGGAAGACCCTCTACTGGTAACATTATAATTACTAAGTTTTTTGAGGCCCCTTAAATTCTGCACCAGAGAGGTATGCCTCAGCCTACACTCAGCTTAGTCCCTCCCTGCAGAATATCTTGGGGAAAAAAAAAAAAACGGCCTGCCTTTACATACCTCTAAATCTGTCAGAACGAATCTTTCTCCATCACTCTTTGCACAAAGAAGTGTTTTTCTTAGAACCACTATTCAATTTCTTAGAGACTATCAATATTAGAGGGAAAAGTACTATCATGAAAGGGTGTTAGAGGGAATGAGTGTTTTCTTCTGATGAAGATAAAAGGTATGGGAAGCTAACTACAGTGAACTCTACAGTAATGGAGTTAATGAGGCGATGAGTGGCTCAGATGATACAAAACCAAGGATGATTTAAAAACCACTTATGGATTGATGGTGCAGGCTTTCCCCCAGCAGCTTTACCTTGCTAAATTTGTATTCGGTCCAAGAGTTCCATCTCTTGACAATCACAAACTCCTATCAACTGACAGACGATCCAGCAGGAAAGATTTAATTTATTTACTAGCTGACCTTTCTAGCTGAGTTATTTGGGAGCCTCATTAACTATGGCCAATTAAATAAATTCCAGCTGCTACACACCCTGGAGTTGCCTATGTGAGGAATGGCTTGATTGAAATGTAACACCTGTGACTGGAAGCGTGCCATGTGAATTTCAATTTAGGGCTAATATGTGAAACTGCTTTTTCTTTCACTGCCTCTTACTATGGATGGTGTGTCACAGGAGCATGGCATATCTGTTTCAGCTATTTTGGAGGATGACAACCTCTTTCCTTAAGAAAGAGGTTCACAAACAAGTATGCAAGACTGTAGGGACCTACCCAGAGTTTCTGATTCAGTAGGGCTGAAAGAGAGTCTGAAATTTTTATCTCTAGCAAGTTTTCAGGTGATGTTGATGCTGCTCATACCCAGGACCACACTTTGGGAGAGACCGATTTAAAATTGACCCCAAAGTGAAATCTGCAAATGCCCACTATTGCAAATCTTATGGTAGTTCACCCTAATCTTACCCTCCAAACAGGCTGAAAAATCTATCCAGTGTTGAGTCACGTGTAACAAAAAAGATGGTCAGAAATACAATTATACAGACAGGAGTGGCTTGGCTTGCATCATGTGCCTACCCCTCAGCTAAAAAGGAGTAGGACACTTTCAGTTAGTATCAGACAGGACAAATCTCTATTCATTCTTTTTTTTTTTTTTTTAAGAATTTTTGAAACCATCTTGAATGTTTATTCTTTCAGATGAACTTTGGAAACAAGGTTAAAAAACATTTATAAAATATTTGTGTACGTAGACAGGTAGAGATATAGTAACCTTGCCTAATATTATATTAGATGCATTAAACTTGGAGAGATTTAACACTTTTATTGCAATCAGTATTTCCAATTCTGATCACAATGTTTCTCCACTTATTCACATTTCTTCCATATCTCTTAGGAAGGTTATTAATCCTGAATATTTCCTTTTAAGCTTATTGTTTAAGAGGATTATTAATTTAGGAAAAACTTTTGTACATTACCCAATACATTAAATCTTGAAGGATGAGAAGAAATTATCTAAAGGAAGAAATGACAAAGGAAGTTTCAGGACAAAGCCAATACCACATGTACAAGCAAACAGGTATGAGAAAGAACACTGCATTTTCAGTAGTCTGGTGTGGATCATGGCAGATGATTACCAAGTATACTATGATAAGGTTTTTGAATCTTATCTGCGAAGTGATGAGAAGCCATTTAAAGACTTTAGGGGGAGAGAGCCCCAATCAGACTTAAAGACATGCACTTATTGCAGATTGAGGTAGAACTCTTCAGAGTTATTCTATCTCATTCTTTAGTGACTAGACAAAATAAGGCCTAAATCAAACAAATGAAATTTTTGATCTTTCATGATCTATGTCCAATCCTACTAAAGTATACAGATTTCCCCTAACGAGTTTCTTCAACATTTACTGGTCTCCACATAACTATGCCCCGCCCCTGACCCTGACTGTAATAACCTTTCCTCTTTCACCCATGCATTCTCAACTTAGGGAGTTTTACCTAAGGAAGTCTTTCCGCCCAGTTCATATCCTCCACCATTCTCTGATATTATTATTAAGAAATGTTACTGATTGGATGTGTACAATGTTCATTTTGCACGTTTATAACATAGAATCATCACAACCACCTTGAGAGAGGCAGTTCTTACTCCTATTTTAGCGGTTAACTGAGGATTTTAGAGATTTGGCAACTTATCCAAGGTCACATGGCTGGTAGGCAGAAGTATCTGATCAAAATCAGACTGACTTTAAGGCCTAACAGGAGTGATTCCCAAAGTGTGAGACCTTTGTACTACAGCACAGAGCTACACAAGGGGGCAGGAAAGAGAATTTTACCCCAACCCTCAACTAGTGCAAGTGGCCCTGACCTCCCCAAAACCCTCGTCTCTAACAATGAAATCAGCTTGTCATATCCTGCCTATAGAAGCAGTTGCAACAGACCAACTCTTGAAGGGTCTGCTAAGGCTGCTCAGGCTGGTGCTTCCTAGCCCTGAGAAAGCAAAGCTGTGTATTAATAAAATACACAGCTTTATTAGTTAATTACTCTAATTTATTAATATAATACACAGCTTTATTATTAATATAATACACACACCTGCCACTGTCCTTCATTCTTCTCACATCACACACACACACACACACACACACACACACACACATGCACACACACACACACACCCCTTCCCATGCCTGCACTGGTTGGGTGGCTACCCTGGGGCTGGAGGGAAAGTGGCTTCCAAATCCAAAGCTTAGATGGATGGGCAAGTAGTCTAGCAGGTGGTAGAGGGAACGTACATTAGAAGACTCTAGAAAACAGTGGTCAGGTACCACACTCCAGGCCTTCTCCCAAGATTCACAGTTAGTTGGAAGCTGCTCCATTAGCTGGTGTTCCAGGTGAGAAGTGCAAGCACCTCAGTAGCCAGCAGAAATGGAGACACACGAGGTCAGTGACCTGCAAATTTGCTAGTACATCACTGATACCATTTTGAAAAATACATTTTAGGTTGACATTAAAATCCTCACTATGTTTAAAGGATGCAATTCCCAGCATACTGTAAAAACTGACATTTTAAAATACAAATTACACTGCTTTTAAAAATGTACCCAGTGGAACCTAAATATCAGAATGAGTTTGATACCCACCACAATCCATTTAAAAATTCATAGACTGACTCGTCTTTAATAGGCGGAAATTTTGTGCTGCTCGTTTTCCTCTTTGATTTACGTTCTACTTTATATAACTTTATCCTAATATATTTTCATACCTGAAACCTTTTTATCGCCCTATCATACTTCTCGAGCCCCACATATACACATGCATATGTACTAAACTTGTTTTTCCTGTGGTCTTAAATTTCTGAGTGTTAAGACAGTAACTTCCGGATCCAGGGATCAATATTATTAGTACAAAACGGATCAAAACAACTTATAAACATAAAAGAAAAACTGGTAAGAAATGGATATTTTAATGAAATGAGCTTTTGTTTTCATGTATCCATGAATAAATATCACTTCTTACTATAATAAAATGAGTCAGGATTCAACATAATTTTCATGCACATGTTGTGTTTTTATAAGAGCTGAGAAAAACATTCAGCTAAATAAATGGATGAGAATGAAATACATTTTGTTACAGCAATGCTTCTTACTTTGAATTCTTTCAGAGTTACATCCCCAAATCACTTAGTGACCTGTCGTCACAAATATTTTAAATGAGTTGTTAGCTGACATCTCAATCACGGCTCCTTTACTTTTATTGAAAGCCAAACCTGGAAACCACCTGACTTGTCAGAGGATCTGTTAGGTCATTTGCTTTCTCACACCGACACTCCAATAGTTTCTGGCACATGGAGGTTTTCAATATCTGGAGGGATGCAGCACAGAAGCCAGAATAGTGCAAGAGTGCCGTTCTTTGTAAACAGGGTGACAGAAAATTAGAGAAAGGCAGGTTGGGAAAGGACAGTATGTACCCCCTTAAATATAGAGGGGCAGAGTAATTTTCTGAAAGAGAATACATGAAAGCTGAGGATCTGAAAACTGACAGCTGTCACTTACCTGAGCCTACATACCCCTTGGAAAGCCTTTCTCTATCTCACTCATTGTTGCTCCTCCCTCTGCTATGGTAAGTCTGCTTTGTCTTCTTTTTTTTTTAGAAACATGGTCTCACTCTGTCACCCAGGCTGGAGAATAGTGGTGCAATCATGGCTCACTGACGCCTCGACCTCCTGGACTCAAGCAATCCTCCTACCTCAGTCTCCTGAGTAGCTGGACCTATAGGTATGTACCACCACACCCGCTGATTTTTTATTTTTTGTAGAGATAGGTCTTGCTATATTGGCCATGCTGGTCTTGAATTCCTGTCTTCAAGTGATCCTCCCACCCTCAAGCAATCCCCCTGCCTTGGTCTCCCAAAGGGCTAGAATTACAGGCGTGAGCCATCGTATATAATCTTGTCAACATTCATTCATTCTCTAAAAATACGCCATATATAGACTATATACTAGACACATCTATTTACTGACAATGAGATAAAATTAGCTTATATTTAAATTCCTAAGAAACAAAAGAAAAATATTAAAACTGATCAAAACACTATTAAGTAAATCTGGACAGATGGTACACAGGAATAACTGAACTCTGAGAAACAACTGATGAAGCTAAACTAATACCTCACACTGTGTGTCAGCCTGACTGCTCACCCACTTCTCTAACTTGTTTACATGGGAACCTTGACTTATTCTTCTCTGTCTCCTTGGCTTAGTGCCTGGGGCCTAAATCCCAGAGTAAATTAATAAAATTAGAGTTTGATTCACGGCTCTCCAAACTACTTATTATTTTTAACAAAATGAAAGCATTAAAATATGAAAAGCTAGTTAAGTTAAAATCTTGCAAAATTGTATAACATATTTGGATAATGTTTATTATTTGAGAGTATAATTTTCATTCAACTTTTCTGCGACTTTACTCTTTTCTCTACTATTCTACTCTCCACCCTACCTTCAAAATATCATTTAATCCAGAAGTTGTTAAACACAATATAACCCTATAGAATTACAGAACCTATGTAAATTTCCACAGCTAAGAGAAATTCCTTGATTTAGTGCTGTTTTTATCCACTAGAGGGCGCTCATTCAACCATTTTAAAAGTTGTTTGGAAATGAAAAATAAATCAATTTTATGGAAATGCACCAAATACGTTTTTGAGTCATTTTATTTTTATTCTTCAGAGAGGCTAATGAAGAGCCTATGGCTTCCTATTCTATTTTGGCAATGGCTATTCCTTGCAACTCACAGAAGGGCAATTTATGTCCAGATTTGTTACTCACTGCACCTCAAACAGGAAATCCTTTGAGTTTCTGGTGGAGCATCAAAAGGCTAAAACTCCCGAACATAAGGAGTCTTTCATACTATGGGATCTGTGCATGTGTTTGGAAGGATGCAACTCATCAACAAGGCTAACTTTTACCGGCAGTAATGTATGACAGTTTGCACAGGAGTACTCCCAACCAGGGACACTCCCCAGAGCCTTGGTACCCACATTTTCTTGAGTCTTGGTCATGTACATATGACTGACCGTATAGCTTTTAGTCACAAGCCTTTCTGGAGGTTAACACTGTGGTCCACAGCCCTCAACATAAATCACATCATTAGATTATCATGTGTGATCTAAACACCCAGATAAACAAAGACACACTTATCAGGAAGGACATTCCAGGAGCTGAGGACAAAAATGCCAAATGTATTTTTGAATAAGGTTCATTCTTTACTACAAAGGTAGTGAAAGAATAGAGAAGGAAGGAGCTAGACTGATGACCATACACGTAATTGAGGTAAAATATACAGGTAGCAAAGGCAACAGAGGTTTGGAAGGGAAAACCAATAATACACTTCTGAGTTTGCCAAGTAACTGAAGTTGCTAAAAAACAGCAGTATGGGACCGTATCTTGGGAAGAACCTCACAGCTTCAGATGACAGCATACTGATAAAAGTCATGCCACAAATTAGCTAACCTGAGGAGAACATGGAGGCAACAACAGACCAAAAATTGAACCAGGGTAAACTCCAGTTTTAAAGGCTACTCAGAGGATAACTAGACAAAAAAGTTTATTACAAAAGAGTTAATTTAAATACTGAATCTTCTCCACTACTACAGGAAACTAAAAATATTGAATAAATTACTTTCTAAATAGGCCCCAAGAAAAATGCCCTTGACTTTCCCTGGAACTAGACTCTACAAGTACATTATGCCTTACAAATAAGCAGTTAAAAAACAAAATATTTAATTCTGTTCTTATTTCCCCATACCATCTTCTACACTCAGATTACTTCCTGAGAAGCCTTCATTTCGCCAATGGCAAATTTAATGCGTGTTTATGTAAAACTTAAATTACAACAAAAACCCAATAATACGTAGATGAAGCAGAAGGTACAGCTAATTAAATGGCTTTGCGGTTCCCTGCTCATTTTGTTTAGGGTCAAGTAATGCTATATGACTTTCTGAATACACTAAGTAGAAAAATAAGTCATTACAGAAAATGAGTAGGCAGACTGCTATAAAGTCTACAGAAAAAAAATACCTCTTAAAATCTTGTCCTTTTTTAAAAATTATATCCCAGACATGAGACAGTATAGAAAAAGGATGAGCGGTGGGAGCTCTTGCGTCAGCCAAACTAGACACAAGTCTCAGCTCCACCGCTTACTAGCTGAGTGAGCTTTGGCGAGCTACTTATACTCTTACGGGTTTGTTCTGAGAATCACATAAATCAGTATGTCTGGCATATAGTAAGCATGTAATCAACGTTCAGTTACTTGAATATTCTATTTGAGTACCTTTGTATGCTGAAAACCTCATGAATTTATTACATAACTTTTTCTGTTTGTATCTCTGTGACAGAAAATATCCATTTGAAAATCTACGTTTGAAATAAAACCCACAATATAAATGGCTTGCACATTATAGCATTTACCAATTTCTAAAACAGCTTAATTGTCCTAAAATTATCTGAGAATCACCTCAGCCTTTGTGATTTTTATTAGCCAAAACTTAATTTCTTTGTTTTCGAAAATGCTTAGAACTGCCATTTGTAAAGGAGAAACGCTTACAGTTGATTAAGAAGAAAATGGGTAAGCCAACCATCTGAAACATCAGTCTGGACTCAGTTACAGATACTACCTGCAGCCATGTAACTTTCTCCCTCATACATGCAGTGGGCTTCTGCCCTAACTTCGCCAACAGTGCACCTTCTCCCCGCAACCTAGCTTAGTTCTTTTTGTCAGGGTAACTCCTGTAAGTCACCAAGACCCAGCTCCCCTTCAGGCCTTGGCTGGCACCCTCAGGCTTTGTTAGATACTTTGATCACAGTATTTACAAATTCGTTTCTATAGTTGTAACCACACCCAGCTCCCCACCTCCCTCATAAACACTAACTAGACTGCATGTAAACTGGACATGTGGACCGTCTGTCTGGCTCTTTGTATTCCAGGGAGCATGATACAGTGTATCAGGCACTCTGTCAAGAACCCATACAGTGATCCACAAATAACAGCAGCTTACCAAACATACAAATCACGTTTCTCCTACTTCCATGCATTAAGCATTTCTTTTTATAGTATAAATAATTTTGTGTGTATATGCATGTGTTCAAAATATACCCAGCCATAGACACAGGAAAGAAATATGATTACCCAATAAAGTGTACCTTTGACTAAGATAAATTGGTGCTGGCTTTAAAGATTTGTTGTATTATTTTCTAAATTTCAGAAACCAAATATTCCGAATTGTATGATTTTCTTTTACAGTATAATTAATTTTGTCAAACTAGTGGGCATTCCTATTTTAAGGATAAAAGCAACTGCTCAAAGCAAAGGTATAGCAATCTGTGAAGCTTTCTTTCTCCCCTTTCCATTATGCTGTGATTCAGTCTACTTCCTCTAAGTCGTTCCTTTCTATAACCGTAGTGGGAAAGGACACCCAGGTTTAGATTCCTTTGCCTTTTACCCTCACGGCATCCCTCCCACAGAAAGGAGGACAATATATTGTTCTTTGTTC
Source organism: Leontopithecus rosalia (assembly GCA_028533165.1). Classification (NCBI taxonomy): domain Eukaryota; kingdom Metazoa; phylum Chordata; class Mammalia; order Primates; family Cebidae; genus Leontopithecus; species Leontopithecus rosalia. The sequence goes on from CM052665.1 coordinate 3,822,265, forward strand.
CATCAGAAAGCATCGAGATGAATTATACTAACCTTACTGTATTCCAGGTATCTCCGAGTTCTTTAGAATACTGTTTTTCAAAATGATCCAACACAACTTTGCAAATCTGTTTTGCAAGCTTCCCTTCTGATTTTGCCTTCGGCTATGACGATAATAAGAAAAGGTTGCTGACACACACTGATATTATTACAAATTTATTGAACTTCCACATTAGCGAAAGTTTTTTTTTCCAAGACCAGAACACTTTCTTTGGATAATTACCAGTTCTTGAAATGGGAGCAATACCTTACAAGTACCAAAATTGTACTACATTACCTACTTAACGAAAACGCAAGGTTTTTCCAAATAATTATTTCCAAATGTGAAGTAAAGGCTAAAAGAGACTCTACGGGGGCTGAGTAAACTGTCAAAAGGAACACATTAACTGTAAAAAGTCACTGTAGGGGCTGGGCTGGTGGCTCACACCTGTAATCCCAGCATTTTGGGAGGCGGAGGTGGGAAAAATAACATGAGGTCAGAAGTTCAAGGCCAGCCTGGCCAACATGGGAAACCCCCATCTCTACTAAAAATACAAAAATTAGCCGGGAGTGGTGGCAGGCGCTTGTAATCACAGCTACTCAGGAAGCTGAAGCAGGAGAATCGCTTGAACTCGGAAGGTGGAGGTTTCAGTGAGCCGCGGTTTTGCGGGGAAGAGGCGAGAGGATTATTTCCCTGTTCAAGACCAGCCTGGGAAACAAACCAAGGCCCTGTCTCTACAAGAGGAAAAAAAAAAAAATTAGACAGGCGTGGTGGCCCGCTCCTGCAGTCCCAGCTACTAGCAAGGCTGAGGCTGGGGATCGCTGAAGCCCAGGAGTTCGAGGTTGCAGTGAGCTGTGACCCAGCTGCCGCGTTCCAGCCTGAGTGACAGAGCAAGACCCTGTCTCTAAAGGAAACCGAAGTCACCGCGGACGACATCAAGATAACTTGGCGAAAGGTATCTGCGAACTCTGTACTATCTTTGCAACTCTTCTGTAAACCCCAAATTTCAAAGTGAAAAATTAATCTAGGGGAAAAAAATCAGTCCAGTGTCCTCGTGAAACTTCCTTGCACTTGTTTCGTTTGCTCACCCGGGAGAAGCGCATTCAACGCCTCATGCAACCGCCGCCGTTCTAAGCTCCCGGGATACGGCTACGACAGAAAACACAGCCGGCCTTCCAAGGGCCGGAGGGAGCAGGTGCCGGAAGTCTGCGAGCTGCACCGAAGGGACTCAGCCTTAGCGCCGAGCGTTCCAGGGCTCGACGGGAAAGCCAAAGAAACGCTGATACCGCGAGGGGCGAACGCACGCGAGGTTCCCCCACGCCGGCACCCTCCCTCCCACCTCGGCCGCGTACAGAAGCGTCTCATTAGAGAGGCACCCAGCCGGGCCCCAGGCCTCACCGGGCTCAGCATTGTCCCGCTGAGAGCTTTCAAACAAGACGCGCTCGCGAACCGGCACCGAAGAGCCTCCGGGGAACGGAAAGAACAGTCGGACTTCCGCCGGCAGCCACGTTCACTCTCGCAGTGCCTCTTCAAGCTATCGCGAGACACCGATCTGCCCGCGCTGCGGAAATCTCGTCGAAGAGGCCTGGGTCCCGCGGGATGTTCACGCGCGGTTACTTCCGGTTGCCGGTAAAGGCGGAGGCCGCCCGGGACGCGGAGGCCGCGGGTCACGGCAAAGGCGAGTTTCGCCGCTTGGGTTGCTGGGCGGAGCTTTGGGCGCCCGGACCTTGGAAAGTCACGCATCGGCGCGCGCCTGTGGCCGCCGCTTCTGCGGATGCTTGAGCAGGCGTTTGAGGTGGCAGTGAGCCGTGGTCGCGCCGCTGTCCTGCAGCCTGGGCGACAGAGCGGGGCCGCGTCTCAAAATAAATACAAAGATAGTCACATACTGCGCTGAACGGCCTATGTGTGCATGGGCTCAGTGAAAGAATGAGTTTGGGGCTTGTTATTATTTTTTTAAATAAAGACGCGGTTTCACCGTGTTGGTCTTGAACTCCCGACCTCAGGTGATCCGCCCGCCTTGGCCTCCAAGTGCTTGGATTACAGGCGTCAGCCACCACGCCCGGCCGTATGTTGTGTGATGACTGCTTTAAGCTATTCTCAAAGCGAAACAATTGAGGATCTAATCTCCCGAATCTAATGACCCCCTTCGCCTAGACATTCAGAACCCAAGGATAAATGGGTGGAATGTAATGAAAAGTTAAGTCATGCTTTTCCCCAAACCTGGCCCCTGGGGATAATCTCCTTCTTTTAATGGGGGGCGTTAAATGATTAAGCTGAATACACAGGTAAAACGGTTAGCACAGTGATTAGGAAATAGCAAATGTTAGCTGCTGCTATTATTTTCACTGCTGTGCTCATTGTGATTTTTATCGCGTTGACACCAAATGCGTGACCCTCCACTCTAGCCTCCCCCAACTTTGGCAAGGAGCAACGTTTAATGGTTCTCGAAGGAAGGTGTGTATTACGCCTATGTTGGTAGGAAGAGCAGTTTATTTACTCTTTTGGTGTTACGCTTCAGGTAACACTCATTTGTAGCAACAATCAGCAGTTAGAAAAAATCAGTTTGATATGGTCCCTGATATTTAATAAACTTCAACTTTTGATGCCTGTTGATGCTCCGTAGATGACCTCAAGATAACTTGGTGAAAGGTATCTGCGAACTCTGTACTATGTTTGCAACTCTTCTGTAAACCTAAATACTGTCTAATACTATAGAACTCTGTGGCCGGGCGCGGTGGCTCAAGCCTGTAATCCCAGCACTTTGGGAGGCCGAGGCGGGTGGATCACGAGGTCAACAGATCGAGACCATCCTGGTTAACATGGTGAAACCCCGTCTCTACTAAAGATACAAAAAGTTAGCTGGGCATGGTGTCGCGCGCCTGTAATCCCAGCTACTCAGGAGGCTGAGGCAAAGAGAATTGCCTGAACCCAGGAGGCGGAGGTTGCCGTGAGCCGAGATCGCGCCATTGCACTCCAGCCTGGGTAATAAGAGTGAAACTCCCTCTCAAAAAAAATAAAAATAAAAAAGAACTCTGTACTATGTTTGCAGCTCTTCTGTAAACCTTGTACATGCTATAGGTACAAGTCTTATATTCATGTAAAATATGTCTTTCCCACTAATCTGATTTGAAGCTTAATATATTTATTTAAACAAGTTTCCAAGTCACCTAAAAATGCATATTATTAGAATTTAGACTTGGTACAAAAGACCATAAGGTATTGAGGAGTGAAATGATGCCATCTCTTGGATGCTGTCTGTTTAACGTTTCTGGCAAAGTCACTCTACTTCTCAGCCTCTGTATTTTTTATAATTTCACAAATTTATGTTTTATAAATATACGTTTATATATTTTATATAATTTATTTTTCTGTGCTTATTCCAGAACGTTGCAATTATTGAGTTAATACACTAGTATTGTATTTGCAATGTGGACCCGTAAACGAATTTGAAGAAGGGAATTTCACGCCAATCTCGGCCACCTAGTGAGCGGGCCTGGAGGTGCCCATCGCTGTCATGGTTCGTTTGCTAAACTGCATCGTCGCTGTGTCCCAGAACATGGGTATCGGCAAGAAGGGGGACTTGCCCTGGCCGCCACTCAGAAATGAATTCAGGTATTTCCAGAGAATGACCACAACCTCTTCGATAGAAGGTAAACAGAATCTGGTGATTATGGGTAGGAAGACCTGGTTCTCCATTCCTGAGAAGAATCGACCTTTAAAGGATAGAATTAATTTAGTTCTCAGTAGAGAACTCAAGGAACCTCCACGAGGAGCTCATTTTCTTGCCAGAAGTCTGGATGATGCATTAAACCTTACTGAACAACCGGAATTAGCAAATAAAGTAGATATGATTTGGATAGCTGGTGGCAGTTCTGTTTATAAGGAAGCCATGAATCACCCAGGCCACCTTAAACTATTTGTGACAAGAATCATGCAGGACTTTGAAAGTGACACGTTTTTTCCAGAAATTGATTTGGAGAAATACAAACTTCTGCCAGAATACCCAGGCATTCTCTCTGATGTCCAGGAGGAGAAAGGCATTAAGTACACATTTGAAGTATATGAGAAGAATGATTAATATGAAAGTATTTTCCGGTTTAAGTTGTTCCCCCCCGAAAAAAGCCTGTATTTTTTATGTTAGAAAAAAAGATTTTGTTGACTTTAGATGTATTGATAATTATTTCTAAGCAACATGTTATTTCCCACTAATCTTGAATATATCAGATACCATTTATGAAATATTCTTGCTGTAACTAAGTGCCTCTCCAAGACCCAGACTGAGTTGCCAGCACCGGCTACAGTGAGCTGCCATGCCACACCCATCACGTGGCACTCTTGCCAGTCCTTGACATTGCCAGGCTTTTCAAATGTTGGTAGTAGTTATTAAAGATGAAGATGAGCACACCCTTCATCTGAGCAGTTTCACTAGTGGGAAATATCAAAAACTTCCTACATCTATATCCAGAGGTTTGTAGACGAATGTTGCAGTCTTGTTTGTAACAGTGAAAAATTGAAAACAACCTGGAAGTCCAGTGATGGGAAAATGAGTATTTTTCTGTCTTAGATTGGGGAACCCAAAGCAGATTCCAAGACTGAAATTTCAGTGAAAGTAGTTTATTTGCTCGGTCATACCAGAAATCATCAGCTGAGGTATTGCTAAATGGAAGTGAGAAGGTAAGAAAACCAGTTTATAGGGTTGGTTAGGCAATCATTAATTCTAGGGCAGAAAGTCAGTGAGCAGGTTTTCATTGGTAACAAGCTCCATACTGCCGAGATAGCAGGGAAACGGAGGGGAGAAAGCTGGAATATTGATCCCCACTCCTTGGTGGTCAGCTCCCTGTCCTGTGTGTGGGCAGAAGGTACTCCAGCTGCTCTATAGCAAGTCCCAGGTGTTTGCAGTAAGAAGCTGCTGGAATGCATGGGAACAGTGAATGTGAAACACTCAAAGCAATTCCATGTTTAAGTAGTTAAGCTCTTCATACCTTTTTTTTTTTTTGACAAAGCTTTCCCTCTAGTTGCCCAGGCGTAGAGCAATAGCGCGACATCTGCTCACTGCAACCTCTGCTTTCCCGGGTTCAAGCAATTCTCCTGCCTTAGGCTTCAGGGTGACTGAGACTACAGGCGCACGCCACCAAGCCCGGCTGATTTTGTATTTTTGGTAGGGACGGGGTTTCTGTCTGGTCTGGTCTCCAACTCCTAAACTCAGGTGATCCGCCCACCTCGGCCTCCCAAGGTGCTGGGATTATAGGCATAAACCATTGCACCCGGCAATAAGAAACTTATTTAAGATGAGCTGGGCACGGTGGCGCGTGCCTGTAATCCCAGCTACTCAGGAGGCTGAGGCAGGAGAATTGCCTGAACCCAGGAGGCGGAGGTTGCGGTGAGCCGAGATCGCGCCATTGCACTCCAGCCTGGGTAACAAGAGCGAAACTCCGTCTCAAAAAAAAAAAAAAAACTTACTTAAGATAAAGTTGGAAGTAGCAGGATATTCTGATGGAGTTTGACTTTGGTTTTGGGCACACTGAATTTGAGATGCCTTTGAGAAAGGAAGAAAGTAGAAAGAGTAAAAGAAAAACTGGCCAGGTGTGGGACTCAGGCCTGTGGTCCCAGCACTTTGGGGGGGTTCAGGTAAGCAGATCACTTAAGACCAGCTTGGGCAACATGGTGGAGCCCCATCTCTACAAAAGATAAAAAAATTTACTTGACATTGTGGCACACACATGTAGTCCCATTCACTCCGGGGGCTGAGATGGAGGGAACAATTGAGCCCTCAAGTTCAAGGCTGCAGTGAGTTGTGACTGTGCCACTGTACTCCGGCGTGGGTGACAGAAGAGACCCTGTCTAGAAAAAGAATCTCAAAACAATGGGACAATGCCTTGAGAGTTCTAGAAAGTTATTTTCAAGTGATAAATCTATATTCAGCCAAATAATCAAGGGTGAAGGTAAAATAATACATTTTTAGACAAGCAAAGACACAGGAGTTACCTCCATGTACCCTTTCTTGGGAAGCTAGTGGAGGAAATACTCCAGCAAAATGAAGGGGTACACAAACCAGAGAAGCCATGGATCCAGCAAATAGAATCCAGTACAGGCAATATTCCAGCTATGGAGCTGGCTTAAAAAAAAATACAGTAAAAATATTAATAGGTTAGCTGGATGGAATGGCCCATGCCTGTAGTCCCAGCTACTCAGGAAGCTAACCAAGAGGAGGGCTTCAGCCCAAGAGTTCCAGACCAGCCTGGCCACCATAGTGAGATCCCTTTTCTTAATAATAGGTTATTGCCAGATTTCGGGCATTTGGAAAGAAGCTCATTGAAGATAAAGCAAAAGTTTAAAAACAAGGGGGAAGGGTTGGTTAGGAAATAATTAATTCTAGGGCAGAAGTAAGTAAGGGATAGGAAGTAAGCATAATACAGTTTTTCTCAACAATGAGCAGTATGTACACTCATAATGATGTGGTGACTGCCTAGCCCCTAAATTTGGTAACTACTTTGGGACAATATGGGAGTAAAAGTGAAGACAGCAATGGTGTAAGAGCTAAATTCTCATCTGTCAAATCAAGAAATCACTGTGTAATGTATAAAATATTCAAGAAGTGACTAAGTAGTTATGTGAGAAAAAAATAGAAGATATTGTTAAAAGAGTTAAAAGTCATTGCTCTGGAGTAGGAGGGATGGTGCAGGGGACTGTTAGGGTGCATTATAAACTGAAGAGGCTTTTGTAAATTACATGTATTAATATATACATTCACTTGAAAAACTAAAAAGATAATAATTTGGAAAAACCAATGAAGGTAACTACCAGAAGGAAAAACTAAGAGAATGAAAAGCTTGCCTCTGGAAAGAACAACTGGTAGGACTGCTGTTTTCATAGTAAGACTTTTGGAGCCATTTGATTTTACTTAACCATCTTCATATTTTTCTTTCATAAAAACAGTTCTATTTAATAAAAGATATAGACTCGTGGCCGGGCACGGTGGCTCATGCCTGTAATCCCAGCACTTTGGGAGGCCAAGGTGGGTGGATCACGAGGTCAACAGATCAAGACCATCCTAGTCAACGTGGTGAAACCTCGTCTCTACTAAAAATACAAAAAAGTAGCTGGGCATGGTGGCGCGTGCCTGTAATCCCAGCTACTCGGGAGGCTGAGGCAGGAGAATTGCCTGAACCCAGGAGGTGGAGGTTGCGGTGAGCCGAGATCGCACCATTGCACTCCAGCCTGGGTAACAAGAGCGAAACTCCGTCTCAAAAAAAAAAAAAAAAAAAGATATACACTCGTTCATAAAAAAATTTGAAGAAGGTAGTAAGAATCATATACTTTATTTCTGTTAGAGAAGGGCAATGTGTTATACTTGGAAAGAGGTCATATTTATTTTACCACCTAATTTTGGGACTCAGCATCTATGTATTTTCTGATTTTAAATAAACAACTTTGCTTATGAATTGTCTGAATTTCTAATAATCTCCTTATAATGCCTAACTATACCATAGTTAGGGTAGGTTTTCAAATCTTACTAGTTATTTCTTTTTTGGGGGTTACCTGCTCATGTCCACTTATCTATAGATGTATTAGTATCATTTTATTTCTATTTGAGGTGATAACCATGTCAGATGTTAAAATACTTACCGAATTTTTCTTGTAATCATTTGACTTTAAGTGCGGAAGTATTTTAAATATTTTTGTGCTTTGTCAGTTGAGTTTGTCATTGATTACACTGCTTTCAGGCTTATACATTTTTGCCCATAGAGTGAAGCCACTTCTGTTTTTCCCCCTACCTTTTCATAGTTTGATATTTTGTTTAACCTCTTTATCTATCTAGAATCAGTATTTGTATATCATCAGAATGTTAACGGATTCTATCCCCACCCACCCCAAATAGCTACCGAAGAATGAACAATTCTACATTTTCAGGAATAAAAGCTTAGCAGACTTGCATTAAACCACTGCAGACATAAGACACTGAGCTGACACAAATACTATAAATTACATTAGTTTGTTTTTGGGTTTCAGTGTTTGTATTAAAGAGCCAGGCAGCTTAATAAGGACTTACCTCTAGGCAGGAAACACATTTTACATACATAAGCAATTTTATTGTAAGGTCAGTTGATCTAAGAAGTATTTCAGAGTAATTTATGGAACAACTCCTAAGCTAGCTATGTTTTTTGAATTTTCATATTTATATAAAACATGTCTCAAAACCCTTCATGTTCACATAGAGGTTTATGTTGTCAAAAGGTAAGGACAAGCTTTGTGATAAAACAATCTGACATCGAGAGAGCCCTTAGCTCCTTAAACTATGTGGCAGAAAAACAACAGGAAACCTGTGATCAGTGCTAGAGAACACGGTGTAGTTACAGGCACTCTTTAGGCTTAAACATCAGGCGAGATTCTCATTTTACCAATGTGGTATGTACAAACTCCAGCAGACAATGCACTGTGTCTAGGAAGTAAATACAATGACTTATTTTTATTAAGCTTTAGGTAGTCTTTTAAGATTTTTTTAGGGAAATGTATTTAAAATGTACATAGTGCGGTAGAACTAGCATGTTAACTGTTATGGGCTGAAAATCTGTCCCTCCAAAATTCATGCTGAGGCCTTATCCCCCAGTAATCTCAGAATGGGACTGTATTTGGAGATGGGCTTTTAAAGAGGTAAGTTATAAAAGATCATTAAAAAGAGGAAAATTGAACACACTGAGAGACAATGGGGGTGGGTGGGCAAGTGGAGAGAGAAGGCCATGTGGGGACACAAGACAGGGTCCATCTATAAGCCAAGAAGGGGCTTCGGGAGAAAGCAAGCCCACCAACTTGGTCTCAGACTGCCAGGCCCCAGAACCGAGAAAACACATTTTTTTAAGCAAACTGTCCATGATACTTTGGCCACCCTAGCAAACTAATACAGTAACTTAAACATCAATGTATATTAAAAATGTTTTCTGACAGAAGACACTAAAGAATTTGGAAACCACTGATCCACTTACCGAGGTTCTAAATGGCTTCCTCATCCGCACCCAGAAGGAACTTACAACTCACGCCTGCAACAAGCAAATGAACTTTTTTCCTATCTTCCATTTAATCATAAGCTGATCTCTTTCATTAAAGATAGTTCATTTCTGGCTTGCTTTTTATGCCCCCTCAAAAAACAGGCATCTGTTATTCTGTTTCCAAAAAGATAAAGGATTACTGCTATTTTGATCACCTATACAGTACTTTATTGAAAATGTAAAAATATTTGAATTTCTTCTTTGGATCAGTTGGAATATATTTCTTGATAAATTAATAAACCATTATTAGCAGAATCTCAGTTGCAAAGTATATTCCACTTATCAAAAAATGTACTAACTAAAGCCAAGGCTGATAAAGTTTATAAGCCACAGCTTTATTTGTATAAGCAATTCAGTTTGTGAATAATTTTGCTATCTAGAAGCATTTGATTTCTTTAGTTGTATTCTATAGGTGAACTGTTCCAGGCTGTTCACAGGTTTTACATATTAAGGGAATTCTAGTCTTCGTCTGGCATTTATAAAAGCACTTAATTTTAAACTTGCAGAAAGCATGGTACTTAAATAAGTTATATAAAATTATAAATTTCCCTCCTTCACTACAAAAGTAAACCAAACTACATTTCTTTCCAGTGTTGCTTCTATGCATAGTTTTATATTTGACATCAGTTACATACAATATCATATGCATACTATAAAATATGCATTTTACATGTAAGGCACGCAAGATGATCTTTTAAATAAATAAAAACGTATCTGTTGACCAATAGCTTTAACACAAGACAGACATCAAATCCTCTAACACCATATGGTGAAATACTATTTTTAGCTACGTTTAAAATCACAACATTCTTTCCCATATACATAAAAACTTGCAGAGAGAAGAAAGTTTTATGTGTAAAGTAATAAAAAAATGCATTATTTTAATCTACTGATTTAAACTGTTTTTTAATAATCATATTTAAAAATCTTTACCTATTTTATTACCCAAAGGAAATAATTTAAATCTACCAAATGAAAAGAGAAACAGAATATTGATATAAATTATTTTTATTATGTGAAAATGTCAAAATTCAGAATAAAAGTGTGACATAATAAAATAGGCATTTAATTGTTAAAAATATACCTGGATTTACAAAACATTTTAAAGTGTTTTTAAAAAGCTTAAGAAAAAAAAATTAATTTTTTGAGAGAGGTATATAAAACATGAATTCTATTTTATAATATATTTAATTTCAAAATAATTTATTTTTATTCATTGAAGTCAGTAGCTACATTATAGTAAACACAGACAGAAAACAAAAATTTAAAAACACATATACTCCCAAAGTAGATAAATATTAAAAAGATGGTAAAAGTATGAGTTTAAAATTGAGTAAATGTTACAAAAAGTTGTACAATTTTCTCTCTAAAATCCTTTTCAAAATTTACATTGTCTTTTTGTGTTGCTTTTCATCACATGTCATCTACCTCTCAAATTTACAAATTTATGAATTATAGATATGAAGGCAAATTCTTTTAATTCGGTGGGGTTGGTAAGTCCCATGTACAAACTCCAAGAATATATACAATGCTGACTAGAGTATAGGTGACCTGATTATTGAAGTTCAGTGAGTTAAAAAATGTGAATAAAATCTGATGCTCTGAAGTAAAATTTTTAAAGTAATTATATTAAATAGCATAAAATGTACTTAATGTTATTGTCAGATACTAATATATGTCTATTGTATCAGTACAAGTTACCAAAAGCACCAATCTTAACAAGGTGATACAGAAATCATTGTTTATAGTATTTTCACTGGGATATAAAGTTTTGTTTTCAATTAAATGCAACATTATGAATCTATTATTCAAAATATACATCTAGAAGCCTGACTAAATGCCAAATACATAATCTTAGCCATTCTTAAGTGCAAGAGCAGTACTATCATCTTAAATTAAGAAATTATTTTTGAATTATTTAAGTAATTTGAGCCAACATTTTTATTCTCATTGCTTTAGTACCCAAGCTATTTCCTAGCTGTAAAACACAAGTCTCTGGGCCTGCAGTAGGTTTTTCAGTCTTTCTGCTTTTAATTTCATAGTTTAATTTCAAGGCATGAGAGTTAGAATCACCTGCAAGAGTCACTGCAGCTTCTGACAGAACAAGAGAATAACAGGGAGCATCAGCACCTTGATCTCTGAAAGTGTCTAACCTTTAAAATAGGACTTTATCGAGACTTTTTTTTGAGGCAGAGTTTCGCTGCTGTTGCCCAGGCTGGAGTGCAATGGCACAATATCAGTTCACCACACCTCTGCCTCCCGGGTTCAAGTGATTCTCCTGCTTCAGCCTCCCAAGTAGCTGGAATTACAGGCATGCACCACCACGCCCGGCTAATTTTTGTATTTTTACTAGAGACAGAGTTTCACCGTGTTGGTCAGGCTGGTCTCAAACTCCCAACCTCAGGCGATCTGCCTGCCTCAGACTCCCTAAGTACTGGGATTACAAGCATGAGCCACCATGCCTGGCCCCGAGATATTTTACTAATATGTCACAGAATGTTATTTTGATTAATTTCAAAAACATTTAGGTACAAAAGGTATTTCCAGTCTCTCTCACTGAGTACTGTTTTCAAATCATATAATTTGTAGAATAAAGATCTGAGAATCTACTATTTGAAAAATATATTATTTTTAAATTAGGTCAAATTAGGATGTACACTTAAAGAATTACAAAACATACCTCAAGCCACATAAATATATCCTGTTTGTATAGTTCATGTCTGAAAGTAAATCAACACTGTTTTTCAGACACAATTTAAACAAGTCATCTATTAAAAAGGTATATAATCAATATCACAGTAATTAAAATTTTTAAAGTTTAAAAAAATATAAAAATAGTTTTTAAATTTTGGGTATAAATTCCTAGAAGTTCCCCTTCTATGAGCATGTATCTTTTTAAAAACACTTAATATCTAGAAATACAGACTATTAAACAAATAATAAAGAAAGTGCAGAGTCCACTGGCTCTTTTCTAATGTTTTCCTTCAGAATATGCTCATGAGTGGGGATGTGTAAACCAGAGTCAATACTAAATGTTGCTAATTTGGTCCAAATGCTGATTTTATGTACTGGTCATTGTGCTTCCTTTCTTTTTTAACCATGAGAAACACAAATAAGTAATTATCAAGTCAGGTCCTTGAGTATAATTTTCTCACTAAAATCGCCATGGTTATCTTGCCCCAGTTAGCAGTATTCAAGATGTTTCTTTCTTCTTCTGAGAAAGAAGAATGTCCCAGTTCACCTTGCCAATATGACTTGTTTATGAGATCACATCATGAGCATCACTGCTAGGTCGCTGTGGCCCAGCCAGGGGAGGCAGCGGCTTCCCATAGAAATCTAAGAAAAGAAAGAAAACCAAATGCACGAAACAGTTATGGTAAATCAAGATTTTTGACACAGTTCATTATTTTCCAATCAAAATCTTTTTAAAAATAAGACATTTTAAACTTAGCAGGTGAGATTATGTGTGCAGAAGATAGAAAAAAAAATCAGAATCCAAGAAAACTTAAATTCAAAAGACAATCACTAGAAAAAAATCCTAATTGTAGATTCAAAATTAATTTCTACTTAATAAAAAGCTGTACCTAATGGATATATTTATTATTACTTTTGTTTCCTATTACAGAAGAGAACAAACATAAAATATTCAAAATCCATGGAACTTTTAATTCAAAAATCTATAAACCTGGTAATTCTACTCCATATTCTAATGCAGTGGCTGCTACTTTTAGGGTTATGTGTATGTCTGTTTGTTTGTTTTTTCTGAGATGGAGTTTCACTTTGTTGCTCAGCCTGTAGTGCAGAGGTGTGATCTCAGCTCACTGTAATCTCCACCTCTTGGCTTCAAGCGATTCTCCTGCCTCAGCCTCCAAAGTAGTTAGGATAACAGGCATGCGCCACCACACCCCGCTAATTTTGTATTTTTAGTAGAGATGGAGTTTCACCATACGGGCTGGGCTGGTCTTGAACTCCTGGCCTCAAGCGATCTACCCGCCTCAGCCTCCCAGAGTGCTGGGATTACAGGCGTGAGCCACCACGGGGCATCTAGGTATTTTAGTAGAAGTATTAATTATTCCAATATTCTTGTAAGTTGGAATCTTTTACAAGAATGCTTCAATAGAGTTCAATGATTTGAGGCAATTTTATACAAAGAAGTCTTATTTTGTCCATTATGGTATATTTCCATTTCATGATTATTGAAAATTGGCTTATAAACTTCATGGTATATGTAAACCTTTAGTAAGTACTTTCTGGTCTATTACCTTAAAATTATTCTAGATACATAGGTGTTGCAGAAACACTTAAAATGAATATATTAATAGGGGAAAATGATTTTTAAAACAACTGTCAATTCAAAGCAATTACTAAGCTGCAAGGATGTCCAGACAAATCTTAATCGCTACAATAATGAGTTCAAGGCGTGGGTTTCAAAGCTAGACAGGCCTAAGTTTACATTCTGATTCTGTCACTTATTAGGTCTGCAGCATTGGGGTATAGGCTCCTCACACACCAAATGGGGGTATTGTTGCCCTTCTCATAAAGACATTTGGGAGAATTAAAATATATAAATACCTAAAGTGCTTAGCAATGTGACAGATACATGGTATATGTAATTATAATTGCTATAATTAAAGTGGTAGGAGACATTCAATTATTTTAATAAATTTAAAGTATGCTTTCTCTAATTTCTTGAATTCAAAAAATTAATAGAATTTTCCTAGAAACAGAATTCACTATTAAACCAGAGTAAATATGTTTTTGAATAGGTTTTACTTTTAGAATTTTAAAATAAAAAAGATAAACATGTAAGAAATGTATTTTTCCCTTCTAAGAAATTATTCAGTTGATTTTGACTTTTGCTATTTCCTTTTTTTTCTTTCTTTTTTTCTTTCTCTCTCCTCTCTCTGTCTTTCTTTTTCACAAGGTAGGGGTCTCACTAGGTCAGTATTTTGCCCAAACTGGTCTGAAACTCCTGGCCTCAAGAAGTCCTTCTGCCTCAGCCTCCCAAAGTGCTGGGATTACAGGCATGAGCCACCCCATTCAGATGATTTTGTACTATTTCTTTGCCAGAAAATCAAATCATTCTATACAAAGATTTCTTATTTGTAAAGTATGTGCCCAACTAAAATGACAAACTTAATTGCCAACACATTTTTATAAATGGCTTTAACTTCTTTACCATGAAAATTGAGGAGCAGTAAACTACACACAAAATTTTATCTTCCTTCTTAATTTTAAAATTTGAAAATATTCTTTAGTTTGTGCGTTTGGCACTCTAACCAACATGATCTTTTGATTTATTTTTCATAGTGTGTAATACATAATATATAACATATTGATAAAGCATAGACTGAGAGTGTTTACATACAAAATGAATACGAATTCTCTTTTTAAGTCTCTTCTCTAAATGCAACTGCCTGACCTGTTACACTGAGCAAGCTTTGTAGGCAGTAAAAGCAATTAGAAAAGTAGAATAAACTTGCCATTAATGTAAATCTCTATACTCAAAATACAAGTAGGGGACATAAAAATGGCAACAATAGACACTGGGAGCTAATAAAGCGAGGGAGGGAGGGATGGGCATTGAAAAACTATCAGGTACTATGCTCATTGCCTGGGTGATGGAATCATTCAGATTCCAAACCTCAGCATCATGCAATATACCCATGTCATAAACCTGCACATGTACCACATGAAATTAAATAAAAGTTGAAATTATTTTTTATAAAATACTTAAAGGGGAAAAAACAGTACAAGTCTCTGCCTTAAAAATTCCCAGTATGACTACAGCATGTTAGTTTTCAACTCAGTACATTTTAAGCCAAACCAAATTGAGCCACTTTTTAATTATCTACCGCAGTTCATCATATATTGTCTACTTGTCATAAACCTTTTATCAATATACTTTGAATATAAAGGCAAATAAATACGTACAAACTTAGAAAAAGAAGAGGATTCAATTATGTAATTGATACCTATCATCAGGATCTAAGATTAACATCTCGATGAACTTTAAAAACGACTAAATGTAAGCTTTTTGTACTAAAAATTTATATTTATTATATCTTTCTTTCCCAATTAAAAATGTACAGAGTTGACTGTACATTTTCTTAACTCCACTTTTAACACTCTCTGTAATTTTGTATTTTCTCTTTCTTACCCACTCAATGCACATAAACCTAATCTTCCTGTCACTGGCAACTTCAGGGTATTCTCCAACTAAACAATATTCCTTCCTACCTCTCTACCTTGAAACAGTCTGTTTCTTCGGCTTACTGACTCTTCTCATTCTTTGAAGACCTCTTTCTAATGCCACTTTCCCTAACTGCCCATGCACGTACTCCTATTGTGCATAGTACTCTGTATACCATAGAACTCACTGTCGTATATACCACAGTAAGCTGAAGAATTGTCCTCTCTATATGGTAGGATCCTCACAAAGGCAGAATGCACATCTTATTCATCTTGTTATTACTAATATTTTAACAAACAACAAAATAGTTGTTTGTTAAATGAGTTCAATAACAGAAAAAAATATGTCACATGAAAAAATTTGTTTTCTTCATATGTATATGTGTGTACATATATACACACTAACACCACTTAGTTTTCTCTGACAACACAGTGAATATTTACATTGACAATGTACTCTAATGTATGCAAGTTTGCTGAGTTGTATAATAAAAAAGAAATCTACTGTAGTCAATATAAACATCATAATGTAAAGTGAGAAAACTAAACAGAGATATGAGACTCCACTGAAAATACCATATAGTCTAAGGACAAATTTCTATTTCTTTAAAAATGTAAAAAAAAAATCCATTACTCTTCACTAACAATTATCAAGAAATATTTCATTATCAACCTATATAGAATTCTGAGAGAAAAAAGTAAACAGCACATTTACATTTATGTACTTTCTGAATAAACATATTTAAACTGGTTTGCTATGACTTCAAATTATATGGTAATGCTTTTCTAAAGATCAAACTTCTGACTTTTTTCCTAGTAAGCAAAACCAAATTATAGACTACGTTAACACAGAGCTATCATTAAAGGAACTGGATGTTCTTCACGAACAAGTTTATTGAGCCACAATTATCTACAAGTCTTTTGCATTCTGGAAATATTTTACTGAAGGGACCTAGACTGAGGATCTTTAATCAGAACTTCTCCCTGTTTTATAAAGCAGTTCTCTACTTCTCCTAAATATCCTTCCTCTAGTTTTTGCATCCCAGAATTCCAATGCCATAAACTAGCTAGACTATAACATATGTTAGTTATATTCAAAGAAAATGGTTCTTAATTCAATAAAGCTGTCAGTACCTTTATTTCTACTTTATTTGGTTTACTGATTTGATCTCTGATTTTATAAAGTGTGTTATCTTTACTTCACTTTAATATAAAGTGGCTGGTTGTATTATTAGGAATAGAGAGAAAAAAATTATGTGGCATCGAGTATACTGGGCATATACAGGAAATTACAGCTTTTAACACTTAAGTTATCGTTGTAATATCTCATAGTTAAATTGTTTTAAAACCTTTTCTAACTCCTTGTATAAATGTATCATGTATAAACACAAGCTATGATTCTTTTTACCTCTGTATTCTAAGGTAAACAACAAATCAAATTATATAGATGTAAAATAAATTAAATAATATGAAAAAAAGAGAAGTATAATGAAAAAGGATGGCTGTGGATTTGACGGGCTTCCAAAACTAAAACATAAGTTTGTTGAAGTTATAAGGTTAAAGAAAAGTGCAGGTAACATGTGCAGAAGACATCTGAAAACCGACCCTTTTAGTGCATGTAACATGTGCAGAAGACATCTGAAAACCGATCCTTTTAGTGCATGTAACATGTGCAGAAGACATCTGAAAACCGATCCTTTTAGTGCATGTAACATGTGCAGAAGACATCTGAAAACCGACCCTTTTAGTGCATGTAACATGTACAGAAGACATCTGAAAACCGACCCTTTTAGTGCATGTAACATGTACAGAAGACATCTGAAAAGCAATCCTTTTGCATTACCATTATGACGTGTTTCACCAAGAGGCTCAAGTTTTGGAAGTCTAGTGACTTTAGGGGTTCCCCAGCCAACTAAAGAAAAAGAAAAACATTTAAAAATACTGTTAAACAAGGTTTCTTTAGGTCTGTTGAGGATCCCTCCCTGGAAAGGAAGCATACGTTAACATTCAATGTCAATTCAAATATATTGAATGACAGTAAGGAAGAGCCATAAACCCATTTTAAATGGCTTCTATATTTTAAAATGTAACTATAGGCTGCTAACATCTGCTTTGAGTTTTCAATAATTTTTAATAAAAAATATAAGCACCTTCACCGCTATCAAAAACAAACTCATGCTAACATTCTAACTCTAAGCAGAGACTAAATATTTTCTTAATAAATGGAATACTGGAAATGAGTCTGTAAGAAATTCTTAAAAGAAAATGTTACCAAATACTTTCTAAAGCCTTGCAGCAGGGATGTAAGGGCATTATAACACATAATTATCTAGTTTATCTAGTCATTACATGTTTACTGAGCAGCTACAGTAGGTGAGGTACTAAGCTTAGTGCTGAAAAGTTACTCTCAATTATTGTGGAAGTTAAGTGCCAGTGTCTTACATGCATTATTCCATTTAATCGTCATAACAACTTAAGACATGGGGACACATGTTGAAAATATATTAGAAAAATTAATACATCTTGGTTTCAAATGTTAAGTTTCAGGATGAAAGGTCCAATTTTTCTTTTTGAGATGGAGTCTCGCCCTGTTGCCCAGGCTGGAGTGCAGTGGCATGATATTGGCTCATTGCAACTTCTGTGTCGCGGGTTCAAGCCATTCTCCTGCCTCAGCCACCTGAGTAGCTGCGATTACTGGTGCATGCCACCACGCCCAGCTAATTTTTGCATTTTTATAAGAGATGGGGTTTCACTATGTTGGCCAGGCTGGTCTTGAACTCCTGACCTCATCATACGCCCACCTTAGCCTCCCGAAGTGCTGGAATTACAGGCATGAGCTACCATTCCCAGCCTTTTTTATCTTTAGTAGAGACAGTTTCAAGATGTTGGCCACGCTGGGCTCGAACTCCTGACCTTGTGATCTGCCCACCTCAGCCTCCCAAAGTGCTAGGATTAATTACAGCAGTGAGCCACCATGTCCAGCTGGTCCAGTGTTTTAACGGCTCATATTAACCATCCATCATGAAACTTTAATTAACATCTAGGTACTACTATTTCAAACAGAACTTGAACATATTCTAGGAAATATTGGATTAAGTTTTCTTAATAGTTTTTACATTATTTTGTCCTTTATAAACTTTTTTTATTTAAAAAGAGAATGGACATTTTGTTAGCAAATTTTGTTCAAATTAGAGTTAAAAGATTCTTTTTTACGAATATACATGATAATGAATAGACAGAATAAAAATGGCAAGATTCCTTTTTTCTTTTCTTCTCCGTTGTTTAAAAGAATATTTCTAAATTCAGTATCAGTATCAGTTTACTCACCGGGAGGAGGAGGTGGGGGTGGCGTTGGGCTCTCAGGGGCACTGTCATCTAAATTAAGTGGTTCTACCCGGTGGTTCCTTTTCATTCTTAGTTTCTTAGTTTTCTTTTTACCATTAGCTACCAGAATATAAACATGAAATTTTATATCTTTAGGAAAAAACAAACTTTTATAATAGAAAACGAAGTATAAAACAAGAATATTGATATTAACATAAAAACATCTTGACAATTCAACTCCGGAAATTGTTACCAACAACCAAATGTGCAGTTGCATTTACTAAGAATATATATTTTTAAGTGAGAGCTTATTGAATGAATGACAAATGAATATGATGCAACAAAGAGCCAAATGTCTATATTTTAATCTCTGAGAGGCTTTTCAGACTACAAAAAAATGTCATATGAAACAAATATAATTGTGTAATTGCAAGAGTCTCTATGAAATTCATCATAATCTGGGGAAAGAAGCTATTCATTACTGTGTCACTCAGTATATTTGATTTTTCTCAGTGGGATATGTAAAATGATTCTAGGTATAAATAGTCAAAAAATGATCCCTTGAAATGTGACATAAAGGGCCCTAAACAAATCTAAACATGTTACTTATTTAAAATAACCCCTATTTAATAACTTATTAAAATGTTATTTTAAATAAGTATTAAAGGCTAAGCATAGTAACTTACACCTGTAATCCCAGCACTTTAGGAGGATGAAGTGGGAGGAATGTGTGAACCCAGGAGTTAGAGAACCGTCTGGGCAACATAGAAAGACCTCATCTCTATGAAAAAAATACATATATAGCATGGCTTTGTTTTCATGCACCTGAAGTCCCAACTATTCATGAGGCTAAGGCAGAAGGATTGCTTGAGCCCTGAAGTTCAAGGCTGCAGTGAGCATGACTGTGCCACTGCCATCCAGCTTGGGTGACAGAGTGAGTATCTCAAAAAAAAAAAAAATCGATAAAATAATCCCTAAAAGAAGGTAGGCCCAATATAATACAAACATGTAACCAAAATCACATTAGTAGAAATAGCAGAATTGAATGTATTCTTTCTTAAAAAACTATTCACATATTTTAACTTAAACACATATAAACACATCAGGAATATCTATTAATGTATACATTTTAATAAGGTGAACTAGGATGGCATAGTAGTTTACTAAATTTAGAACATCGATGTTATTGCAACTTTTCTTTTCCTCACACCGTGCCTAGGCTGTTGGCTCACTGCAACCTCCATCTCCCAGGTTCAAGTGATTCTTGTGTCTCGGGCTCCGGAGTAGCTGGGATTGCAGGCATGTGCCACTATACCCTGCTAATTTTTGTATTTTTTTGTAAAGACGAGCTTTCACCATGCTGCCCAGTCTGGTTTTGAACTCCTGACCAAGTGATCAGCCCTCCTCGGCTTCAAGTGCTGGGATTACAGGTGTGAGCCACCCTGCCCAGCCAATGTAACTGCAATATTTTAACAGCCATGTCTCTATGTATGTGTGTCTCTGTGTGTGTGTGTGTATGTGTGTGCTTTCTAAATTGGAATTATTTGTAACAAAGTATATCCAATATCTGTGAAGCCTACAAAGCAATAAAAATTACAAACACATGTAGAAACAAATAATTATTCTAAATAAACTAGTGTTGTTTGAAACATTTCATATAAAAAAAGATCTTTTTTACAATTAAAATAGTAAGCTTAACGACTGGAAGAACGGATCAATAAGATGCGGAATACAACCACCATATGGTACTTAAGAGTGGGCAGTAGTTCAAGGTCATGGGAAAGCTCAGGATGTGGATCAGATGATCTGGACTGGGGTCTCAGCTTACACAAACGAGATATATGATCTTAAGTAACCCAACCTCTTCAAGTCCCTGTTCTCTTCATTTATATAATGGAATGCTATACCCTAGGATTGCTATGTTAAATAACGTAATGTTATGTTGAATAATATGGCGCATCCAAATGCTGTTTTAAAGTATAAAATGTTATTATTATAGTTATATGATTTACTACCTTAGATCTCCCTGTGCTATATTTTCAAATCATTTACCAAAATCATTTTGCTCTTTAACAATTATTAAAAATTTAGAGACCACTGTAATAGGTCTACTTACTTTTTAACTTCGCTGACAGGTATATGGGTACCAATACGACTGCCCTAACTTCCCAACTGACAAGGAGTGTAACTTTCAAATCTAATATTTGTCAACCAGCAAAGTATCCATGTTAGCTAATCTATATCTCAGGAATTGAAGTCTTATTTTCATAAGCCCTGTGATACTATAAAAATTATGATACATAATGAAGCCATATTAATAACCAAAAATGTCAAGGAAGCAACAATTACGGGGCATCTCTCATGTGGCAGACACTGCTAGGAGTAGAGTTATTTTCTAAGTAACCCTAAAAGCCCCAGACAATATTTATTTGCATTTTAGAGATAAAGTAAGACTAAAGAATGTTATATAACTTAACATCTATCTAGTAGATAATGGGTCAGGATTCTATCCCAAGTTGTCTGATTCCAAATGCAGGCTATATCCCTATGACACCAAAAGACATGAACGTTCTTTTATATAACATAGCCAGTTAGAAAAAGAAAACCAATTATGAGTTGAAGATTTTTTATGATATTAAAATAAGAGAAACATGGCTATTTCACAAGAGATTTTAAAATGTTCTACCGATTATGTTTGCTACCTATAGCAATAGCCAGTCAATAAAGGAAATAATGCTGATGTAGCATTATGAGCCTTACAAAACACACAGAAAAAGCCCTTAGATGTTAAATTTATTCCAAGGACTCTTGAGAGCTATGCTGTATCCCAAATTTATGAAAATAAAATTAAAAATGAAATATTCTGCTGAAATCCTTATAAGTTACAAAGGTCCACATTTTAAGTCATCATGTTAGGAACAAACTGGCTAAATAATCAAAGACCTTGAGAAAATCATGACAAATAGGGCATTTGAAGGCAGAAAAATACGATAGTACTCTTTTATAAAAATAAACATAATAAATGAGATGAAGTATACGTTTTATTTACATATACATAAGATCATTACTTTAAGTAACTAGATTTATTACCCGATTCTAATGATGGCTGGTCTGTCTCATCTTCATTCTCTAACTGCTGTGTTAATGATTCCTTACAATTTTCTACTAGTCCAAATTCATTATTTTTTTGGCCACTGTCATTAACCTGGCCTTGTGTCTCCATTTGCTCAGGCTCCATTTTCTGTTTCAGGTGGGACCCATCACTGTCTGTCTCCATTTTTTGCTTTTTTTTCTCTTTTTCAAGTTTTCTTTCATTCTAACAAAAAATAAAATACATTATCTTCACTATAATGGTTTTATCTAAGATAGTTTTAAAAGAGGAATCATATACCTTAACAGCATTCTGTAACTTCAAGGACACGGTGAGATTTCTATTTTAAAAATAATTTGATGAATACATCATTAAAATATGCTAAATGTCAACAATTCGGTAAACTCAGAAAGTACAATGAAAGAAAACAAGTATTACCAGTAATTCTACAGTCTAGAGATGACTACTTTTCATCTATATTATTTGGTACATAATCTATTTGGTCTATAATCACTGAGAGATAATTTTCTCTGCAAACCCCCCACACGTACATACATACATCATGTACAGACATACATCACCCAGAAACATGCATAAATGTACATATCCATATATACATATGTATTTGCTGTTTAAACAAAAAAGATTTCAAGTTTTTATTGAAGAACATATATTTCTTTCCACGCCAATGATGAAGTGCTCAGAACAGTGCCTTATAAATAGTAAATGATGTTAGCTACAATTATTTTCATCAATTACATTATTTTGAATGTTTATAGCATACCGAATCTGTCAATTAAAAAAGAATTTATTTCCAAGTTTTCACTATTTTAAAAAATAGAATCATCCTAACAGTTTTTTGTGTTTTTTTTTTAACATTAAATTGCTAACAGTAGAACTGTTGAAGTCAGCAGGAAGGCAAATTTTAAAATGTCACAGAGTCACAAATCTCCCTTCAGATAAACTGAATCAATGTACACCACAGGCAAAGGGCTGGGAGAGTGATTTTTTTCTATGTTGTATTCAATACTGCACGTCATGACTGACCTTTTACATCTTTACCATATTAATACATTTTTTTTTTTCTGAGACAGAGTTTCGCTCTTGTTACCCAGGCTGGAGTGCAAACGGCGCGATCTCGGCTCACCGCAACCTCCGCCTCCTGCGTTCAGGCAGTTCTCCTGCCTCAGCCTCCCGAGTAGCTGGGATTACAGGTGCGCGCCACCATGCCCAGCTAATTTTTTGTATTTTTAGTAGAGACAGGGTTTCACCATGTTGACCAGGATGGTCTTGATCTCTTGACCTCGTGATCCACCCGCCTCAGCCTCCCAAAGTGCTGAGATTACAGGCTTGAGCAATACATATTTTTATCTTAGTGTTGTTTTGAGTTTAAGTTAAAAGTTTTTATTGCTGGCAAAAATAAACTATTAAATACACTTGTTGACATTTTTATATTTTCTTTAGGAAACTGCCTTTGGCAACCCAATACCCACTTTTCTATTAGATTCTCATTATTTTCATCGTAATTTGTAAGGGTTCTTTTGTGCATCTGAGTCACTAGGACCAGGCACAGAGCCACATAAGCCTATGCATCCTATTTTTCACTAGAGTTTGTTATATTTCTTTTTAACTCTGTAGAACAATTCCTTTAGAATTGGGTAGCATAACATCTATTCATTTTTTCCATTATGATTTGTGGCTTGATTGTCCTGCTTTGAATTTTTTTTCCTCCCCAAGGACATATAAAAATTTAACTACATTATCAATTAGTAACTTGAAGACTTTCACTTAAACATATTTAAGTTTTAGATGCTTTTGGAATTTAACTAGGTATACAGTATTCAATAATTTTACTTTTCTCTAAATAGTTATTCTTTTCTGTCAGATTTGAAATGTTATCTTTATCTTATACTAAAATGCTCATACATAACTATGTTTGTTATTATTTGTTCTGTTGATCTGCCTGTCTATTCTGGAAGCAATACCTTCTAATATCTTACATTCTAATTATCTGCAGTAAAAATCAAAGGAATGTTAGGTGCTTCTGTACCAAGAAACACACTAAAAAAGAAGTTTTGTTGGGGGGGGGAAGAAAATCTATATGGTTAAAAAAATACAGCTAATTTGTTTTTTATTTCTTTACTGACCATCTTCTGGAAATTATTATAGTTTAAAAGCATAAGTGCACTTTCCCCATGCCACTTATTAATTTAGCAACTTTCTACATATTATGTACTATGTTTTACATCAGTATTATTCATTTCTATACATTGTGGAAAATACAATGCTGAGAGAAGCACTAGGCCCTTGTACATAATTTATACCCATGACACTATAAAATAATTAACCATTATTTATAAAGCAAGCCTTACTATACTATACACAGGGAATGACTAATGTTTCAAAGTAAACACTACAACTTAACCTCTTCGTTATCAATATTTTTTTAAAAAACATAAAACAAAACTTGACAAATATAATATCTGATAGAACTGAGACAAGCAGCTCATGCTATTAAGATGGCTTTACTATAATTAGAAAAGCACATATTTAGGGTGAATGCAATGAGGTTAATGAAAGATTGAATACAATTAACCTTCTGGTATCCAAGCAACTTAAAAACTAATGTCTCATATTACCAATTACTTTACAAAATAAAGCAACACCAAAACCAACCAATCATCTTCTTACCTGCGGAGCTGCCTCCGTCCTCAGCAGCAGCCCCGAGGAAGTTTAAACAATCATCCACCTTTCCAGATGAGCACCTGCGTGGAAGGAGGCCGTGACAGGGGAGAGGAATGGGGAATACACAGGCAGGACCAGCAGGTCAGCCTAAGGTTTAGGAAGCACTGCCTCACAAGAGGCATTGCTGCTGCCAGCCATGAAAGCAGAGCCAATGCAAACTCTGGACAGTAGCAGAAAATGAAAACAGAGACACAGATACACAGATGCACACACACACAACCCCTGTACTTCTTAATTAAAATCTATAAATTAATGTTGGTAAATTTTCTGATTTAAAATGGAAATAAATGGTATTCAGATATAGCAGAATTTATTGCTGTTTCAAACATTCTTAAGCATCCTAGAAAAACAGAAAATTGTTTATGTACTCTAATGCATTCTAAGTAAATATTACTGCAAATGGACAATAACAGCAATACGGAAACACAGAAAATATAAGGAAGAGTAAATGTATCATTACTATATGAAATAAATGACAAAATAGATTTATCAACACAGCAACTATAATAATTGCTACAGTCAACGTTATTTATCGTCATTGAATTCTGAATTCATATTCCCCCTTTTACACTAGATTCACAGGTAATTTAAGAGTAAGAAAAAAAGCAATAAACCTTTAATCAGTCTCTCATCTTTGATTTCTTGTAGAAATAATCTTTCTGAAGAAACACTTCTGTTTTCCTGCCTCCTTTCCTAACTTTCCACCTTCTTTTCCAAGTTTGAACTTATAACTTAAGATACAAAAATTACATTTGCCACCATTCATACCTCAATGATTACAGATGCTATTGGCTGGAAAGGATTCGTTGGTTCTGGGTCCAACTCAGCCCGACCACTGGTTCCATCGAGCTCAGCCTGCTCTTGTTCATTTTTTTTTCTATTGTTTCAGGAAAAATAATTGAAATTTCTTTTAAGAAAGTGCTGAATCATGTTTAAGAAAACTGCAATAGGTATAAGGCTATTACACGTAGTAATTTAAACATGTAGGCATGGTTTTGAATTACTGAAGAGCATTTAAAAATTTTTTATGCAGGTAAAAGGCTTCTCCCCACTCCACCCCCCCACCACAGTGTAAAGACTAATCATTTCAATTTTTTTTTAATGCTGATAAAAATGACATTTCTTATGATTGACTTCTTAATATCAATGGTGCAATTATTCTTCCATGTGCCAAGGGTATTACTGATCAACTTATTAATTACCCTTCAAAATCAATGCTGTCCTCTTTACTGCTGTTAACAAATAACAATTATTCTTTTTTTGTTTTCTTTTTTTTTTTAAGAGATGGGGTTTCACTATGATGGCGAGGATGGTCTCTGTCTCTTGACCTTGTGATCTGCCCGCCTCGGCCTCCCACAGTGCTGGGATTACAGGCATAAGCCACCACGCCTGGCCAACAATTATTCTTATTAACTATTTTCTTAAGGGCTATGTCTTCTCTTATAAAGTAAAACTAACAAAGCATTCCTTCTACTCATGTTTTTATTTCTGCACAAACATGTTTCTTGTTTGGTATATAAACATAAAAGACTAGGATATCTATAGATTGATTCTATAGAAGTATATGACAGAACAGTAATATAAAATAACATATTTTATCAATTTATAACATATTTGAACAACTAGATAATAACTTGCATAACAGTGTGAGTGGCTGCAAAAATAAGTTACCATATATATCATTCAGATTAGGTAAGTATTTCCATATTAGTTACCACTGGACATTTACTATCTCTGTGATTTATAGTTAATGGTGTTCCATACATGAATAGTAATGCTATTAAGATGAGCAGCCAAAGATTTAAAAAAAAAGAATTATTGTGGATCTTTAACTGGACTGTATTATACAGCAATGTAAATGTTCATTACCATAATATTTACTAGCTGTGTTCTAGATGGAAATACACACCCTTTCATTATGAACCTAGGAAGCCAAGATACGGAGATTTGCATTTTACTGCCTCTGTGACTTTGGACCTGATCTTTGAGCCTTAGCTTTCCCAGAAATGTGAATAAAAGTAAACCACTTCATAGAGCTGCTTCAAGAGTCAGATAAAGTAATATATGTGAGAACACTGTGTGAATGCACTTTCTCATAGGATAGTCATTGTTATTAATGCTACTCATTTATTAGTAAGCAACTTCAGGAATACAGTATTAATATATTCCTTTCACTTGGTGTTTTGTCTTTCAAAACACTAGAAATGACTATCTGGAGCAATTAGATTTGATACAGTGAAGTAAAAAGGTTTATTTTTAATCATCTATCTCTGAATGTCAATTTACTTTTAATTATGGAGTATCGGCTCAAAAGGAGGGGTCTCAGACCACAACTGGCATGGATAATGAGGAAGAAAGAAAGGGCAAAGAGCAGTGGCAAAGCCTGCCATGACATGATCTAGAATATCATTACGGAAAAGGCAAAAACATTTACAGAGTTATTAACATTAGATTTCTTTTGTCCAACTCGATTTTTTTTGTTTTTGCTTTATCTTAGTGGAGGAAAACAAAAGAAGTTTTCAGATAAGTATGGGCATATATTTTTTATAAATATCATATATAAAAGGTATGCTTACATGCATGATTGGTTGTACTGAGCTTTATATGATAAAAACACACACTAAGAAAAAACCAAAGATTCTCACAGGAACTAAAACCTTGTAACAACAGCTGCCAAAATCATTCACTCTAATCTGTCTTTTATATCAAGAGATCCCTAGATGAAAGACACGCTCGTATTATTGAGCACTTGGGGATAGACAGTCACTTCTACATTTAAGTCCTATCAATGAATTAAATGAAAAATAGCAGTTATCAGAGGATTTCCTTCACAGTATAGGGAAGCACCTCATGGGATCACCAAGGGTAGTAGGTTCTTGCCCACTGGGCTACAACTATGTTAAACTACACAGAAGGCCGGATAGAAGGCAACTTCAGATCAGATTTTGCTTGAGTTGCACGATTCTCTAACAGCTCACCTTCTATCTTGGCTCAAACTAAAAAGGTTCCTCAGTCTCAACACTATTGACATATTAGGCCTGATAATTCTTTGTCATAGGAACCTGTCCTGTGTGTCATAGAATGTTTAGCCGCATCCTTGGCCTCTATCCAACAGATGACAAGTAGAACTCCACACCCACCCCCTAGCTGTGAAAACCAAAACTGTCTCCAGACACTGCCAAATGTTCTCTGAGAGGTAAAATTACCCTGTGCATTGAGAACCACTGCACTACAGTACCCGTAAGAAACCAGATAGGCCGGGCACGGTGGCTCACGCCTGTAATCCCAGCACTTTGGGAGGCCGAGGCGGGTGGATCACGAGGTCAAGAGATCGAGACCATCCTGGTCAGAATGGTGAAACCCTGTCTCTTCTAAAAATACAAAAAAGTAGCTGGGCATGGTGGCGTGTGCCTGTAATCCCAGCTACTCTGGAGGCTGAGGCAGGAGAACTGCCTGAACCCAGGAGGCGGAGGTTGCGGTGAGCCAAGATCGCACCATTGCACTCCAGCCTGGGTAACAAGAGCAAAACTCCGTCTCAAAAAAAAAAAAAAAAAGAAACCAGAGATAAAAATG
This sequence comes from Leontopithecus rosalia, assembly GCA_028533165.1. Taxonomy (NCBI): domain Eukaryota; kingdom Metazoa; phylum Chordata; class Mammalia; order Primates; family Cebidae; genus Leontopithecus; species Leontopithecus rosalia. Next base: position 3,850,252 of record CM052665.1, read on the forward strand.
TAAAAGTCTGGGCAACAGTGGCCTACATAAGGAGTAAGTTTAACTACTATAACCCACCAGAAAAACTAGGAATCTCGCACTCAAACTCGTGTAGAGAAAGATCCACAGAAATACAAAACTTACCTAGTGTCTTCCTTCATATAGAAAGAAGAAAAGGAACAGATAAAACTAATAATTCATAAAATTATTGTGTTTTTAACTCTTCAAGTGCAAAATTAATCTACTTACCTTTCTTCGCGTAATTTTCGTACTCGTTCAGCTCTTTCTCGTTTCTCTTGTTCCTCAAGAGCACGCTGTTCTGCTGTATCTTTTTGGATGCGTTCATTTAAGGCATCAAAGTCTCTTGCAATGACATGTAGCAGCCAATAAAGACCTTTTTTAATGGACTTGTCAATTTTCTTTCCATACCCCAAGATTGCTGAACATGGTTCCTAAAACAGAAATTTATTTGACTTAAAGATTAAAAGTTCTCCACACAAATCTATTCATAAACCATCAAGAATAATTAATGGCAAATCAAAATTAAGCCATTTAAGTTAACGATATGAAGCATCTGCTTAACTTCCAAAACATACCTTCGCAATGATTATTAACATCATTTTACAGATAATATGTATGCTATGTGAGATATTATAAAGAAGAGGGTGATAGTACCAATTACAATATTAGAAGAAAAATTTTACTGCCGTAAGAAAAATACCTCTATTTATTAAAAATGCCAGGAAGTTTTAACTCCTTATTCTAAAATCTGCAGCAATAAACGTCCATAAGACTGACAGTCTAATGCTTTTTGAAAAAATTATTAAATCCCCTGATGATCTTCCTTAAGACTGTATGGTATCTCTCCTGATACGATTTTTCTTTCCTTTCTTTGTTTTTTAGAGACAGGGTCTCACTCTGTTGCCCAGGCTGGAGTACAGTGGCTCAATCAGAACTCACTGCAGCCTCAACCTCCCAGGCTCAAGGGATCCTCCCACCTCAGCCCCCTCAAGTAGCTGGGACTACAGGCACACACCAGCACACCCAGCTAATTTTCCTATTTTTTGCAGAGCTAGGGTCTCACTATGTTGTCCAGGCTGGTCTCAAACTCCCAGGCTCAAGCAATGTGCCACTCTCAGCCTCCCAAAGTACTGGGATTAAAGGCGTGAGCCACCATGCCAAGCAGTGTAATTTTTATGATTCTTTGAGCATATGAGCAATTAATTATGAATTGCTCATATTCTTAAATTTTGTATTTATACTTCTCTTTCCCATGTTACAAAGTTCATACCATGATGTGCTGGCACAGCGCACAGATCCTATCAGCAATATCTTAAACAGAAAGCAAATGTGAAGCTTTTTGAAATCATGGAAAGATCATTCATGGAAATAACAAGGAAATAGACAACAAATATTATGGCATTAAGTTTTATCAACAGAAAAGTGAGAGTGTGATTTCATAGGTTACAAAAGTTCTTTGAAAAGATTGTTTTTTAATTGCTATCACTTTTATAAAAACCAAGTTATATTGAACTTATTTGAAAGGATAAAGAGTAAAAAAAAAAATAAAACCTTACTATCTGACACAGGCACTTGTGTTCATTGACCAATTTTTCCAGAGATAGACATTCAATAACATCAGCTTCTCCTAAAGCTCCTTCTTTATCTTGTTTATTTGCCAACCTAAAAGATAAATAAAATACTTTTATACAGCATATATATAATTAGATGGCAACCTAAAGATATTTTGACCACATTCTTTTAGATTTTGGGGGTCTGAGTCTCACTCTGTCACCCAGGCTGGAGTGCAGTGCTGCGATCTTGCTCACTGCAACATCTGCCTCCTGGGTTCAAGTGATTCTCCACTTCAGCCTCCAGGGTAGCTGGGATTACAGGCACGTGCCACCACGCCTGGCTAATTTTTTATACTTTTAGGAGACACTGGGTTTCATCCTGTTGGCCAGGCTGCTCTAGAACTCCTGACCTCAAGTGATCTGCCAGCCTCAGCCTCTCAAAGTGCTGGGATTACAGACATGAGCCACCACGCCTGGCCTGACCACATGCTTTGATTCCCAAGTTTTAAATCTACTGATTATAGAACACACCAGTTTCTTAAAATGTTGTAGTGTCAATTTCGTCGTTTTTCCTTTACTTATTATTGCTAAAAAACTTTGTGAACACTGGCCTATAAAAGGAAAATCAAAGAAAGAGAAGTGTCAAGAAAACTTATCGGATCAATAGGCCAACAGAAAAACTGCAAAACAGAAAAAGAAGAGGACTGATTTCCATAGGCCACATCCATAGATGATATTCTTGTCTTCTTAAAACTCAATCTAACATTTTAAATGCCCAAATATTCATTCTAACTTTTTAATATTTGAGCTCATCTAAAAAAGTCTAATGTGTGAATGTGTCCACATAAATGTGCAATTCACTGAAGACCCAAGGCCACCTCTAACTTACCGGCAAAAGATTGAGAATTAAAAAAAAAAAAATTGCACACAATTAGAGACAAACTAGACATCAACGAAATGAAAAACCAAAATAAGTTTTACAGAAAAACAGGATCTACCACAATATACCACTATTTAATTATATAATGTAGATTAAAAAGTTTAATAAAATACTGCCTTGCTCAAATTTTGAGACTCTTTAGATGAAAAAAGGAAAAAAAATTAAGTAAACAGACTAAGAAAATCTAATGACCCCACCACCTATCTTTAAAAATTATCCAAACTGTGTCATTCTTGCTTACCTTCTGCTTTTGTATTTCCCAAGTTAGCATTAAATCTACATACCTTCTGTTTTGCTGCCTGAGTCAGATTACTTCACCCAGATATTAAAATATCATTACCATGATACCATTATCACACCTAACAAAATCAACAGTAAGTCTTCAATATTACTCAGTTTACTCAATATTCTCCACTATCACTTTACAAGTGTGATGTTTAAATTCAGATCCAAATACATTACACATTACCTATCACTTAACTCTTTTTGAATCTATATGACCTGCCCTCCTGCCACCACCTCCATGACTCTTTTCCTCCCAGGACATTTATTTACAAAATAAGTAATTTTTGTTTAGAATTTTCCATGTCTGGGATTTGGCTAATATCTTCCTTATAAACTTATTTAACATACTTATCCTATATTTCCCGTACCTAGTGGTAAGAAGGTGGATGAGTTTCAGATGAAGTCTTTATGGCAAGCATATTTCGTAGGTGGTGCTTGTATTTGGGGGGGCATATAATATCAATTTTATATAATGTCCTATTTTGGTGGTATAAAATTAACCAGTGGATTTACATTCAGCCTGATCCAGCCAAAATAATAAAGTTCCTCATTAACCTTTCACTTAATGATTTTAGCAGCCATTGATGACCTTTGCTTAATTCTTTTATTTTATCAAAGTTTATGAAACAGTAACGTTTTTCATTCTATAGTTCTTCTGCATTTACTAGCAGGATTCTTGCTGAAAATAAGTAGTTCACCAACCACCTGGTGACTCTTAAAATTCACAGAGAAAAGTCAAGATAAATGTTTGATCCTTTGTCCTTATTTCCTAATTTTCAAAATAATGAATTGATGGCCTAGCAACCTCCAAAGGTGATCAGGTTGATTTTTTTTTAATGCCTATAAATTTAAGGGTTACAAGTGCTGTTTTGTTATGTACATATATTGCATAGTGGTGATATACTGCATAGTGCTGAGGTCTGGGCTTTCGGTGTAACCATAGACTTAACGTGTATTGTAGACACTGGTTTCTCATCTCTAACTCCCCTTCCACCCTCCCACCCCACCAATCTCCAGTGTCTATTAATTCACAGTCCATGTCAATGTGTAAACATTATGTAGCTTCCACTTATAAGTAAGAACATGCTATATTTGACTGTTTCCAGATTATTTCACTTTAAAAAATGACCTCCAGCCCCATCCACATTGCTGCCAAAGACATGCTTTTTTAAATAGCTGAATAGTATTCCATTGTATGTATGTACAACACACATACACACCACCTTTTTTTTCTTTTTTGAGATAGAGTCTCACCGTGTTGCCAGGCTGAAGTGCAGTGGTACAATCTCAGCTCACTGCAACCTCTGCCTTCCAGGTTCAAGCGATTCTCCTGCCTCAGCCTCCCAAGCAGCTGGGACTACAGGTGTGCACCACCATGCCCCCATAATTTTTGTATTTTTAGTAGATGGGGTTGCACCATGTTGGCCAGGATGGTCTTGATCTCTTAACCTCATGATCCACCTGCCTTGGCCACTGAACCTGGTCCACATTTTCTTTAATCATCCATTGAAGGCCATTTAGGTTGACTCTGTATCTTTTCTACTGTGTATAATGCTGTGATAAACAACCAAGTGCAGGTATCATTTCTTGTATAATGATTTATCTTCCTTTCGATAGCTACCCAGTAGGGAGTTTGCTTGATTAAATGGTATTTGTTTTTTTAGTTAAGAAATCTCCATACTGTTTTTCATGGCAATTGTTCCAGTTTACATTCCGAGTGTATTCTCCACAGCTTTGCAAACCTCTGCTATTTTTTAACTTTTTAATAATAGTTAAAATTCTGACTGCAAGACCTGTGAGGTGGTATTTCATTGCGGTTTTAATCTGTGTTTCTCTAATTATTAGGGATGTTGAGCATTTTTCATGTTTGTTGGCCATCTGCATGTCTTCTTTTGAAAAATGACTATTCTTGTCCTTTGCACTTTTTTTTTTTTTGGTTTTTGTTCTTGTTGATTTCTTTGCAAATTCTGGATATTAGTCCCCTATAGGGGATGAATAATTTGCAAATATTTTCTCCCATTCTGCAGGCTGTTTGCTCCATTGATTAATTCTTTTGCTGTGCAGAAGTTGTTATTTTAATTAGGTCCCATTTGTCTATTTCTGGTTTTGCTGCTTGCTCTTTCGAGGTCTTAGTCATGAATTATTTGCCCAGGCCAATGTCCAGAACAGTTTCACCAAAGTTTTCTTGTAGGATTTTTCAGGTCTTACATTTAAGCCTTTAATCTACCTTGAGTTAATTTTTGTATATGGTGAGAAACAGGGTTCCAGCCTCATCCTTCTGCACATGGCAATCTAATTTTCCCAGCATCACGGTACCCATCATCTGGATTCTCTACTCTTGTCAGCTGACCTCTACATCTATTTCATACCAGTGCCATGCTACTTGGATGCTATAACCTTGTAGTATCATTTAAAGCCAGATAATATGACGCCTCCAGCTTTATTCTTTTTAGTTAGTACTGCTTTGGTTATTTGGGCTTTTTGGTGCTTTTTCTTATTTTGAGAGGCATCATTATGAACTTATGTATTTAAAAATATATTTGATGTATTTCAATTTGTTGCGGTTATAGTTCTTTTTAAGGCTCAAGGGCACCCATTTTGAGGCAGTGGAAGCCCCCTTCAGGTCAGCTCTTGGACCCTTCCGGTAACAACTCCAACAGTCTTTGATAGCTTCTTTGTGTTCTACGAAACAAGGTTCCAGACTTGGAATCATCCATTTCCCTAAGAAGCCTTATCTTTTCAGTGGAAAATGGCATTTTAAAGACCAAAATGACCAAAATCTATGAGTTACATATATATATATTTATGAGTCACATATATATATACACATATACGCATACGCGCGCACACACACACACACACACACACATATATATTTGCCATTGACTTACTACTGCTTCTAGGCCCTTTCAGTGCACAAAGCTGGGAAATACACCTTTATTCCAGAAAAAAAAACTTGAACCATGCATTCATGTTGATTTTTTCATTTCAAATCCATTATCAAGTTTTTACTTAGCTTTTTAAATCTCGTTTTTGTTTCACTCCAGCCTGGGTGACAGTGAGACCCTGTCTCAAAAAATAAAAAATAAAACAAACAAAACAAACAAAAAAATGAAATAAAAAAAAATATATATATATATATATGGTTCTAAATTCAAAACCATAAACACAAGGTACAATCAGAAGGAACTATGTGCTATCCCTCTGCCTTTTCCTTCCTTCTCCTCTAGGTAACCATTTTCATTCATGTTTAGTTCATCCTCCCATTTTTTCTTTTGAAAATATAAACAAGCATATAGAGAAAATGGTATTTTAAGGACCATAATTTGAGCACTATGGATATTCAATGCTACTGACTGGTTTGTGTTTTGTGTATATATGTAATATTGCTATCTACCCTTCCTTTCTTCTTAAAAGTTAGCATATTATATATATTCTTCTGCAGCATGCTTTTTTTCTTAACAGTAAATTTTGAAAGTACCCTGAAGCAGTATAACAAAATCTTCTTCATTATTTTCTATAATTGCAAAATGCTCCCCTTTGAATGTTCCATCATTTACTCAGCCAGTTCTATGCTGAAGGACTTCTGTGCTTCCAGTGTTTTGTTTTTACAAAGAGTGCTATAAAAAGGTTGTAAAGGAGTCATTTCTTATTTGGGGTATAGATTTCAGGAAGTAAGACTGTTAAAACATATATGTGATTGGCCAGGCATGGTGGCTCATACCTGTAATCCCAGCACCTTGGGAGGCCAAGGTGAGTGGATCACCTGAGGTCAGTAGTTTGAGACCAGCCTAGCAAACAGTGAAATCCTGTCTCCACTAAAAAATGCAAAAAAATTAGCCAGGCATGGTGGCAGGTGCCTGTAATCCCAGCTACTCAGGAGGTTGAGGCAGCAGAATTGCTTGAACCCAGGAGGTGGAGGTTGCAGTGAGCCAAGACTGTGCCAGTATACTCCAGCCTGGGCTACAAGAGTAAGACTCCATCTTAGGAAAAAAAATTGGATAGATACAGCAATGTCCTTCTTCCTGCCCTCAAATAATAACAATTTAGGTAGAAAAAAAGGGTTCTGAAATTTGGTAGTAAAGAGAGATTTCCATTTCTAATTCTTCCTATAAACATTTCCCTCTGGTACAAACTAATTTTGAATTGTTATATTGACACAAGTAATTTAACATTTACTGCTGTGTAACTTCAGTTCTATATAAAACTTATTTTAAAATAAAAACAGTGGGCATAATAAAAAGTAAAAAGATGAAAAGTAAAGTGGGATGAACGGTTTACAGGCATGAGCTCTTTCCCAGATGTTCCACTTCTGAAATTCTATGATTTTATGAGCTAACACATATGGGATTTCCTAAAATAGGACAAAATTCAACCATTTTAAAGTAAATGGAACATAAAAAGCCTTTCCACTAAGCTTCTTTTCATTCCTATTTAATTCTATATTTTCAGCAAGTTTTGATATCTATAGAAAAGAAAGTAACCTTTGTTTAAATACAAATCCATTTCCTTGGAATATATTACATACGTAACGTATGTAAATTTGCAGAGCCAGGGCCAAATACTCTACGTAGGCACTTTAACAAGGACTTCCTGTTACCAACTAGCTCCAATGAATAATCTTCCTTTAACGAACAGGCGTCTAACAGGCAGAACCGGATTCTCCAGGTGTGAAGTAAGCAATCTATTCTCACTTGCTATTAACAGCAGAAGTACAACTTTATCTCTTATTTGGCTTTCAATTAACAAGATGAAAACTATACAGAAATTAGCCTGTGATCTATAAGATAGAGATTTAGATAACTTATTCAAAAACATTACATGAGATGATATTCAGATTTTCTCTCAAAGGCAGGACTCCAACACCGCAGGTGGAAAGTCAACAAAAGGAACGAGACAGAAAGGTAAATAAATGACTCTTTTTTGTACTTTTTAATATGAAATATCCATCGACTGAAATCTGGTTATACTGTGACACTTAAAAATAGCTTAACCTATAATGAGGGTTACTTGTTTCGCTCAGATTTAGACAGGGGTACTGGACTGATTTGTTCACATATATTACTGACACGCTGACTGGGATTTGGGTATAAAGCTCCTGAAAATAGGCTACTATAATGACAATCAATGTTCGAGAAAAGAAAACTTTTTTAAGTCTTTCAGAAAGTTCTCATTTTAGTAATACTAGAAAGTCAGACGTAAAAACAAATCTAAAATTCTTTCTTTTATAGACAGACTATAAATGAACTATACTACTGTGCCTACTTTACATGTAACTCTGCAAAGCAGCTGACATCCACATTTCACACAGAAGCATGACCTTAAAAATCGGAGATAAGCTGCTACAGTGGTCTTAATTGCTTCTTTGTTGTCTACTAGAATCTTCCCAAATTTCAAAAATTAGAAAATAATCTTGGTGCCAAAGGACTACCATAAAATATCAGAGTACTCACTAACTTTATAATAGTTCAACTTGTACATTAAAAATACTTCACTTATATACCATTTAACATAAATGTTACAGTGAACTGATAGTTTGAAAAATTTAAATCAGCATCCTTTAAATACAACACATGTAGATAAGTTAGATACTTTCAAAGTTATAATTGTTACCATGTTAGAATTTAACAAATGTTCCATTTCAAATCAAAATGGTAACGACTTACTTTTACATGTATTTTAAAGGTGGACTTGAGAATTGGCCACTTAATACCTAGAGCACATTATTCTCATAGCTATACAGTTTTAAATTTAATATAAAAATCATTTTATGTATGTACAGCTTACTTGAATCAGAAGTAAAACTTCAAAAATTATACATCTTATATTTAAACAAAAATGACCTTAATATTGTTAAACAAGTTAATTCAATAACTTATTTACACTAAATAAAAAGTAGAAAAAAAGCACTTAAAGTCTACATTGGAAAAACAGTCAGATAATTCAAAATTAGACAATATATGCAATTGGTAATTTTTTTAGTCTTTATAAACTACTATTTTGCCCTCATTTAAGTAGGCAAAGAGGTTAATATTACAATAAGATCCTCTGTTTTCACTTACACTAGAGAAATGTCGCAAGTTGACTCCACATACAAAAGCAAAGAATACTCTATTTTCCCTTAGGTAAAAACCGGTCATATGCCTTGAAATATTTTGTGTAATCATTATAGTAACTATCAATAGAAATGGCTTACTTTTTAAAAAATCTATACATACATTATGTATCTATCCTAGGGCATAGTTCTTAAAGCACTAGGTAATTGTTACTCATGTTTCTGTTTCTAGGGATTTTCAGTGTCTGTAATAGGGTGGAGAATCTTTTATTTGATAAAAGTACCAGTTTACTTTTCTATTTCCCAGAATAAGTTGTCCAAGTCGTTAGTGTTATAAGTTAGTGTTCTTTTTTCAAATATCATGTTTAAGCTCATAGATACAGTTCTTGCTCATAAAATTCAAAAGTGTATAGCAATGCTGTAGGTTAAACATACTAAAAAATGATTCATATTTGTATATAACTCTTCCAACATAAGAAAATAAATATAAAGTACAGAAAATAGTAATCTCATCAATTTCACCTAGTCTAAGCAATTAAATGACTTCACAACTATGAGCTTCATATTTCATGCTTATGTGAACCCTGTCCATCCAGGTTTTAAATTCTAATATGCTTATTTGTCTCACTTTGCCTAATATTCTAATTGATAAAAATATAAGATCAATAATTTAAATTGGTTACACATATACTTATGAGTATGCAAATATTAGAAAATGCAGTTAATATACAGCATGTAAACACATTTGAGTACCTATCGTTGAGTCAATTTCTGCACAGATGAACAAGGATTTGGGGAAACATTCTAAATTATGTGAATTCTGTAAAGATAAGCAACTATGACTTTCAGTCAAAATGCAGATACAGAAGTTACTCCCTCTTCCTCTAAACATACAGAATTTGATATAACCATAAGTGTAAAAAGACATATTTGAAAACAACTTCACTAAATTTTAGAGTAAAAAAACGGAAGTTTTCAGGTGCCAAAGATGATGAGGAAACACACTTAAAGCCAAAGTGAAGAGCAGTAATTAAAGCTAATCCCGCTGGGCAAATACTTTACCTTAAAGCAGAGGTTTAGAGTTTGTTGCATTATAGGGAACTAAAACTGAGTTTCCCAGATGAAGCAGTGAACTAGGAACAATACAACACAATCTGTATACAAAGACAGAAATAACTCTGTTGACTTGCCCAGGATTACAGCAGGAAGTGAGATATCCACGTACACTACGAAAATCACTAGAGAAAAATAAGGCCTATTTTATATTAGCTGTGCTACAATGGGCAACTACATTGTGTGGGTAGTGACAACCACAAAAACAGCCTCACCGTATCCGTAATTTCTCTCACTGGGGAGTTACGTAAGAATGACCTTAGTGTCTTGACACAGAATAATACACAAGTTACACTGAAGAATTTCACTAAATATACTTGCCCATCTCCAACAGACTGGCCACCAGTCAGTGGCCACAGCAAACATAGAAATTTACTCCCGCAAAACTAGAAATAACCTAATAATGTAAGCCTCTTTTGCATAAATATTCTCCAAATGTTCGAAAGAAATACAGGCATAGGGGCTGGATGCAGTGGCTCATGTCTGTAATCCCAGCACTTTGGGAGGCCGAGGCAGGTGGATCATGAGGTCAAGTGATCCAGACCATCCTGGACAACATAGTGAAACCCCGTCTCTACTAAAATACAAGCACTATCTGGGCATGGTAGCACGTGCCTGTAGTCCCAGCTACTAAGGAGGCTGAGGCAGGAGAATTGCTTGAACCCGGGATGCAGAGGTTGCAGTGAGCTGAGAACGCACCACTGCATTCCAGCCTGGTGCCTGGCAAAAGAGCGACACTCTGTCTCAAAAAAAAAAAAAAAAAAGAAAGAAAGAAATACAAGCATACAGGATCCATAGACAAGACAAACACTGTGTAAACCTCACAGCTCACTTTAGTATCATTTATATAATATGCATGTCATGATGTATAACACTGAAAGGAAACCTGATTCTATTTCCATGTTTGCCTTTAATATCAATAATGTACAGAGATCTAAAACAAGGAGAATATATTCTTGTTTTGGGCTTATATATTTATTAAGATTAATAATCTCACACTAGTTAGAATGGCAAACATTAAAAAATCACGAGACAACAGATGCTGGAGGGGATGTGGAGAAATAGGAACACTTTACCCTGCTGGTGGGAGTGTAAATTAGTTCAACCATTGTGGAAGACAGTGTGGCGATTCCTCAAGGTCCTAGAAATAGAAATTCCATTTGACCCAGCAATCCCATTACTGGGTATATACCCAAAGGATTATAAATCATTCTATTATAAACATGCATGCACATGTATGTCCACTGTGGCACTGCTTACAAAAGCAAAGACCTGGAACAAACCCAAATGGCCATCAATGGACAGGGAAAATGTGGCATATATTACACCATGGAATGCTATGCAGTCATAAAAAACGATGAGTTAGTGTCCTTTGTAGGGACATGGATGAATCTGGAAACCATCATTCTCAGCAAATTAACACAAGAACAGAAAATCAAACACTGCATGTTCTCACTCATAGGTGGGTTTTGAGCAGTGAGAACACATGGACACAGGGAGGGGAGCACCACACACCAGGGCCTGTCAGGGCTTGGGGGGAGTAGGAGAGGGATAGCAGTGGGTGGAGGGATTGGAGAGGGCTAACATTAGGAGAAATACATAATGTAGAAGACAGGGGATGGATGCAGCAAACCACCATGGCACGTATATAACTATGTAACACACCTGCACATTCTCCACATGCACTCCAGAACTTAAAAGTATAAGAAAAAAATTAATAAAGGATATACTTTAAAGGCTTCCTTAAAGTACATTTTATTCAAATATAAAAGTGTGGTGCTTGTTCAGGGAATTATATTACATGGATAAAAGTTCAGGAAAAGACAACCTTTATATAGGTCAAGCTCAAATATCCTGGTTTCCAAAATCAGTGGCAGTAAAATATACCTTCTCAAAGGCACTTGAGAGGAAAATTCATCTTGCCAAAGTCCTGTGTACACTATGCTCCAATATCAATTTGAAACAGTCTATTACTTAAAATATTTTAAAACTATGATGCTTTAGAAAAAGGCTTTGATTACTTAATTTCCACTTTTCAAAAAATGAGTCTGCGTGCGCTGGCTCACACCTATAATCCCAGCACTTTGGGAGGCTGAGGTGGGATGATTGCTTGAGCCCAGGACTTCAAGAACAGCCTGGGCAACGTAGCAAGACCTAATCATTACAAAATTTTTTTTAAAAATCAGCCAAGCACATTAGCATGCAACTGTAGTCCCAGGTACTCAGAAGGCTGAAGAGGAGGGATCGCTTCAGAGTGGAAGGAAGAGCCCTTAGTGAGCCACAATTGAGCCACTGTGCGCCATCCTGGGTGACCGTGAGACCCCATCTGAAAAATAAAACAAAACCACACGCCAAAAAAAAGAAGAGAGATCTATCTAGTCATAAAATAGAGGAAGTTGTTACAGGAACTGTTCCAAACCATGAAACCAAAGAGAAATTCAAGATGTTGTAGTTCTTGGGGAATGTGAAAATTCAAGATTATTAAGAGCTACTGAGCCACTGAATAAATATTGGACTTAAATCTCATGAATACAAAATCAAAATCTGTTTTGTTTGATGCCACTTTCTCTCTCCTCTGAACTTCTAACACTGTCACTCTTTTATCCTGTATTTACAGGGGTGCAAGTCAGTTTAAAAACAATAATGCTGGGGAGGAAGGCAGCAAACCACACTGCCACGTGTGTACCTACACAACAATCTTACATGTTCTTCACATGTACCCAAAACCTAAAATGCAATAAAAAAATAAAAAATAATAAAAATAATGCAGCAACTAGCACTTCAGCTACACTGTAGCTTTAAGAATTCATAGTCAAGGTAGAAGGATCCCTTGAGGCTAGGAATTCAAGACCCGCCATAAGAGTGAGATCCTTTCTCTATTAACTGATTAATTATTTTTTAAAAAAGAATTCACAGTGACAAACTAGTACAAGAGAAGGAAACAGAAATCTGGTTAGATGATTCTGACTTTAAGCAGAAGAAAATATAAGAATCCCAATCTCCATGTGGTACCAAGGATAAAATTCAGTATTTCTTAGAGATTTTCTGTAAACACGAATCTGAGAGATCCAAATTCTTTTTTTTCTCCTATAGTGTAAAGTGATCAATTTGGTCTGATTATATTAAAAATCCTAATAAAGCTTTAAACAACAAAATTATTTTAGATCCTATATGCTGTATTATCTCCTGCTAATTTTTTTCTTTTAAATATAGTATTTATATTAGTAACATAATACAGTATTTGAGATAGATAAACTTTATTTGTGTTTATTTCACTAGGATAACCAATTTCTACTCAATATACAATAGGGGAAAGAGAACAGATTTGCAATCAAATAGACATGTCTAAATGTAAGCTCTGCCACTTTTTAGTTGTGTGGCCTTAGGGAAGTCTCTTTAAAATTCTCCTTATTTGGATGTTGACGATCTTGGTTTGCACTGTCTCTTTAATTTTCTAAATGTCCAAAAGGCAATGAAAATAATTCAAAGAAAATGAAGTTCTTAAAGAAATTATTTTTTTCAAAAAAGCAAACCTTAAATTCATGAGTTTCTTTTTGTTTTGTTTTGAGACAGAGTTTCCCTCATTACCCAGGCTGGAGTGCAATGGCGCGATCTCGGCTCCCCACAACCTCTGCCTCTGGGTTCAAGCAACTCTCCTGCCTCAGCCTCCAGAGTAGCTGGGACTACAGGCACACGCCACCATGCCCAGCAAATTTTTGTATTTTAAGTAGAGACGGGGTTTCATCATGTTGACCAGGATGGTCTCGATCTCTTGACCTTGTGATCCACCCGCCTCGGCCTCCCAAAGTGCTGGGATTACAGGCTTGAGCCACTGCACCAGGCCAAATACATGAGTTTCCAGGCTGAGAAAACCAACTAAATGTTTAGCAAATATATGTATCAAGACTAACCCCAGATTATATTATTGTGAAATTTCAGAACAACAGGAATATAGAAAAAAAAAGTCAAGAATTTTCATGAAAGGAAATATAAAAACAGATCTACAAAGTATCAGAAAACAGAGGGCAGAATATTCAGGGGCAACAAAACTAGAAGACAGTAAAAAAACTGTCAAAATTTTGAGAGAATGTAAGTTCCAACTGAAAATTATATCCACAGAAAATACAGTATTCAAGTTTAGGACAGAATAAAAATACTTTCAGTAATGCATATTATCATCGCATTTACATTTTGAAAAGAAGCTACGGTACACCCCCAAATCAAGGACATAAACCAAGAAAGGCGAGGAACTAGAAATTAAGAGAGAATATAAAAGAGGAAAAAAAATCTAACACAATCAGGTTACATTAGAGCTCCAGGAAAGGAGCCTGAAAAGACCAATAAAGTGAAATAAAACAAAAATATATATATATTCTATATTTAAAGGTATCAAGAGGATATTCTTTTTTTGTATTTAAAAAAATCTTTATTGAAATATAATTAGTATATCATGAAATTCACACATTTATTTATTTATCATTATTCTTCAAGGTCTGGGGTACTCGAGCAGAATGTGCAGGTTTCTTACATAGACACGTCATGGTGGTTTGCTGCACCTGTCAATCTGTTATCTACATTAGGTATTTCTCCTAATGCTAGCCCTCCCCTAGCCTTCCTACCCCCAACAGGTACCCCTGACAGGCACCCCCTGACAGGCCCCAGTGTGTGATGTTCCCCTCCCTGTGTCCACGTGTTCTCATTGTTCAGCTCCCACTTATGATTGAGAACATGCAGTGTTTGGTTTTCTATTCTTGTGTTAATTTGCTGAGGATGCTGGTTTCCAGCTTCATCCATGTCCCTGCAAAGGACGGAAACTCATCCTTTTTTATGGCTGCATAGTATTCTATGGTGTATATGTGCCACATTTTCTTTATCGAGTCTCTGACTGATAGGTATTGGGGTTAGTTCCAAGTCTTCACTATTGGGAACAGTGCCCCAATAACCATACCTGTGCATGTGTCTTTATAGCAGAATGATTTATAATCCTTTGGGTATATGCCCAGTAATGGGATTGCTGGGTCAAATGGTATTTCTAGTTCTAAATCCTTGACGATCCACACTGTTTTCCAAAATGGTTGAACTAACTTACACTCCCACCAACAGTGTAAAAGCATTCCTATTTCTCCACATCATCAAGAGGATATTTTCTTCTTTTTTTTGAGACGGAGTTTCGCTCGTTAACCAGGCTGGAGTGCAATGGCGTGATCTCGGCTCACTGCAACCTCCGCCTCCTGGGTTCAGGCAATTCTCCTGCCTCACCCTCCAGAGTAGCTGGAATTACAGACACGCGCCACCATGCCCAGATAATTTTTGGTATTTTTAGTAGAGACGGGGTTTCACCATGTTGACCAGAATGGTCTCGATTTCTGGACCTCGTGATCCACCCACCTCAGCCTCCCAAAGTGCTGGGATTACAGGCATGAGCCACTGCGCCCGGGGACAAGAGGATATTTTCAATTCAATTCAGTTTTAGAATGAACTAGTGATGCATATGTACAAAATTAACCAGGTGAAAAACATTGGTAATAATTTTAAATATATATATTGCACTTTAGGTTCTGGAGTACATGTGGAGAACACACAGGATTGTTGCAGAGGTACCTACATGACAATGTGGTTTGCTGCCTCCATCCCCCCGTCACCTATATCTGGCATTTCTCCCCATGTTATCCCTCCCCAACCTCCCTATCCTCTGCCCAATGCCCCCCAAAAAAACCCAGTGTGTGATGATCCCCTCCGTGTTCACATGTTCTCATCGTTCAACACCCACCTGAGTGAGAACATGTGGTGTTTGATTTTCTGTTCTTGTGTCAGTTTGCTGAGAATGATGGTTTCCAGATTCATCCATGTCCTTACAAAGGATACAAACTAATCATTCTCTATGGCTGCCTAGTATTCCATAGTATATATGTACCACATTTTCCTTGTCCAGTCTATCATTGATGGCCATTTGGGTTGGTTCCAGGTCTTTGCAACTATAAACAGTGCCACAATGAACATACATGTGCATGTGAATTTATAACAGAATGATTTATAATTCTTTGGATATATACCCAGCAATGGGATTGCTGGATCAAAGGGAATTTCTATTTCTAGGTCCTTGAAGAATTGCCACACTGTCTTCCACAATGGTTGAACTGATTTACAGTCCCACTAACAGTGTAAAAGTGTTCCTGTTTCTCCACATCCTCTCCAGTACCTGTTGTCTCCAGATTTTTTAATGATCGCCATTCTAACAGTGTGAGATGGTATCTCAATGTGAATTTTGATTTGCATTTCTCTAATGACCAGGATGATGAGCATTTTTTCATAGGTTTGTTGGCCTCATAAATGTCTTCTTTTTAAGTGTCTGTTCATATCCTTCGCTCAGTTTTGAATGGTTTTTTTTTTTCTTGTAAATCTGCTTTAGTTCTTTGTAGATTCTGAATATTAGCCTTTTGTCAGATGGGTAGAATGCAAAAATTTTTTCCCATTCTGTTGGTTGCCGGTTCATTCTAATGATTGTTTCTTTTGCCGCAATGATTGTTTCTTTTGCCGCACAGAGGCTCTGGAGTTTAATTAGATTCCATTTGTCTATTTTGGCTTTTGTTGCCATTGCTTTTGGTGTTTTAGTCATGAAGTCCTTGCCTACTCCTATGTCCTGAATGGTTTTGCCTGGGCTTTCTTCTAGGGTTTTATGGTGTTAGGTCTTATGTTTAAGACTTTAATCCATCTGGAGTTAATTTTAGTGTAAGGTGTCAGGAAGAGGTCCAGTTTCTGCTTTCTGCATATGGCTAGCCAGTTTTCCCAACTGACTGTTTAATTCCCATTTATTAAACAAGGAATCCTTTCCCCATTACTTGCTTTTGTCAGGTTTGTCAAAGATCAGATGGTTGTAAATGTGTGGCATTTCCTCCGAGGCCTCTGTTCTGTTCCATTGGTCATATCTCTGTTTTGGTAACAGTACCATGCTGTTTTGATTACTGTAGCCTTGTGGTATAGTTTGAAGTCAGGTAGTGTGATGCCTCCAGCTTTGTTCTTTTTGCTTAGAATTGACTTGTCTATCCAGGCTCTCTTTTGTTTCCACATGAAGTTTAAGGTGGTTTTTTCCAGTTCTGTGAAGAAGGTCATTGGTAGCTTGGTGGGGATAGCACTGAATCTGTAAATAACTTTGGGCAGTATGGCCATTTTCACAATATTAATTATTCCTAACCATGAGCATGGAATGTTTTCCACCTGTTTCTGTCCTCTTTTATTTCCTTAAGCAGTGGTTTGTAGTTCCCGTTGAATAAGTCCTTTACATCCTTTGTTAATTGTATTCCTAGGTATTTTGTTCTCTTTGTAGCAATTGTGAATGGCAGTTCCTTCTTGATTTGGCTCTCTTTAAGTCTGTTATTGCTGTATAGGAATGCTTGTGATTTCTGCACATTGGTTTTGTATCCTGAGACTTTGCTGAAGTTGCTTATCAGTTTTAGGAGATTTTGGGCTGAGATGATGGGGTCTTCTAAATATATAATAATGTCGTCTGCAAACAGAGACAATTTGACTTCCTCCTTTCCTAACTGAATATGCTTTATTTATTTTTCTTGCCTGATTGCTCTGGCTAGAACTTCCATATAGTATTGGAATTAATATTTTTTTAAAAAATTATATGTTATACATTTCTTGATCTATGTGGTAGTTACATGGATGTGTTAACTTTGTGAAAAATCATCATACTATACATTTATGTTCTGGGCACTTGCTGTGTATGTATAAATACGTCAATAAAAAGTTTTCTTAAATATATTCATTTTCTATACCCATTGAAAAAAACTAAAAAATAATTTTTAAAATTATTTGATAAAGGAGATATAGCCATAGTACCTTAAGTGACTCAGATATAAATAATAGTTGAGTAGTCATAATAATGTAAAGACAAAATATTGATTAACCAAAATTTGTGATTTAACTGTATTAAGAGGGGAAAGCTGAGGGAAGAATTAAATCTACATCTTCCACAGAAGAAATCTGATATAATAACTGAAACCAAAACAGTCGCCAGGCACAGTGGCTCACACCTGTAATATGAGCACTTTGGAAGGCTGAGGCGGGGGAATCACTTGAGGTCAGGAGTTCGAGACCAGCCTAGCCAACATGGTAAAACCCTGTCTCTACTAAAAATACAAAAATTAGCTTAATGTGGTAGCGGATGCCTGTAATCCCAGGTACTTGGGAGGCTGAAGCAGGAGAATCGCTTGAACCCAGGAGGAGACTGAAGTGAGCTGAGGTTGCAGCACTGCACTCCAGCCTGGGTGACAAAGACCGAAACTCTTGTCTCAAACAAAATTAAATAAAACCGAAAAAGCAAAAATACCTACACATGCAAATTACCTAGAAGTAGGAGTTTCGAAGCAACATATAGCTAAGGAGCTTAAAATGACTGCCTTTATGATTGCCTTTAAGGAATGGGGAATTCGAAAGGGGGATGCGGTAGGACAGGCAAGGGTCAAATATATATCTTTATAAGACTGGGCATGATTTCACTTATTAACCTGTGCAAATGTATTACTAATTTGAGGGAAAAGTTTATGGCTATATTAAATGCAACATGATATCTTCAACACTTTGGGGAAGGATCTATTTTAAACATCAATATGGTCATACTACAGCTTATAGATTAGAAGTCATAAATAACACTAAACCAAAAAATGAACACTAAGAAGCTATACAAGATAAATTATTAAGCCAACTTACTTTACATCCAATTTTCTTTATACTGAAGGGAAGACTAGTTCTTATCGGATGTGTATAATAAATCATGAGTGGTAATCCTGCTTTCATAAAGTTGCCACATGGTAAAAAGTTTTCACAATTACTTCCCAATGGTTTTATGTATCTTTAAGTATCTGTACCGGCACAATCATCAAATATCTTATACAATATTTGGCCGGGCATGGTGGCTCATGCCTGTAATCCAGCACTTTGGGAGGCTGAAGTAGGCAGATTATTTGAGGTCAGGAGCTTAAGACCAGCCTGGCCAACATAGTGAAACTCTATCTCTACTAAAAATACAAAAAATTAGCTGGGCAGGGTGATGGGCACCTGTAATCTCAGATATACGGGAGGCTGAGGCGGGGAGAATTGCTTTGAACCCAGGAGGTGGAGATTGCAGTGAGCCAAGATTGTGACACTCTGCACTCCAGCCTGGGTGACAGAGTAAGACCCTGTCTCTCTCTCTCTCTCTCTCCATATATGTGTGTGTGTGTGTGTGTGTGTGTGTGTGTGTGTGTGTGTGTGTGTATATATTTTTTACAATATTAAACACAAAAGACAAAAACAACTTTTTTAATACCTAAAATTGGCAATTCTCTGTATATTGCCTTCTAATATTCCTCCTGACTAATCTTCCTTTCATAAATGTTCTAGGTTTAGTATCATTCCTAGCTTATTTTTTTCCTTGGATCTAAAAAATAAATCACACACACTAGCTTTGGTTAGCCCTACTCAAGCTAGAGAAACTGCTCCTTGCAGTAGAATACAGACAATAAAAACATGCAGAGGGAGGGGGTATGGAATCTCTTTCCAGCTTAGAAGTTCCTTATTTACATCAACTGCACTGACTAAACTTTTTCACCTTGACTAGAGCAAATCAGTGGCAAAAACAAAACATGATCAGCTATTTCTTTCTTTTCTTTCTTTTTTTTTTTTTGAGACGCAGTTTCGCTCTTGTTACCCAGGCTGGAGTGCAATGGCGCGATCTCGGCTCACCGCAACCTCCGCCTCCTGGGTTCAGGCAATTCTCCTGCCTCAGCCTCCCGAGTAGCTGGGATTAAAGGCACGCGCCACCATGCCCAGCTAATTTTTTGTATTTTTAGTAGAGACGGGGTTTCACCATGTTGACCAGGATGGTCTCGATCTCTTGACCATGTGATCTACCCACCTTGGCCTCCCAAAGTGCTGGGATTACAGGCTTGAGCCACCGCGCCTGGCCTAGCTATTTCAATTATATATTTAAAATATGTAAAACAGCAGAATGCTCTAAGTGCATTTCAGCAACAAAAACTGGCTCTTAAATGTTTCCCACCAGTACTTAAAATGCTCAGCAATATTGCTACATGGCAATAAATACGGTGAATGTTTCTGAGTAAACTTCTAGTATCTATAAAACACCTTTTATAGATTTCTCCCTTGTGATCTGGCTCTTTTCCCAACCAGTTAACTGACCTAATTGCCTCTTGTCAGAACTTACCCTAGATGATCTCTCTACCACCACCAAAGAAGCTTCCTCTAGAAAAGCTATGCTATACTGTAGTAAAGTTACTATGCTCTCGGGCTATACTATAGTAATACATACTCTGCTATAGTAAAGAATTGAGTCCTTCAATCTATACTGCCAGAATCTCAATCCCAACTCTACCACTAGCTGACCACGTGGTTCAATTACTAAAGTTAAGATCTTAATTTCATTATCTACAAAATAGAGATCATGATAATACTTGTTTTTATAAAAACATACAACACACTTAGAACAGTGCCTGGCACATATTAAGGGCTCAAGTAAATATAAAATATCAAGATCTCAACATGGAAACTCAAGCAACATGAGATTCATCAAGGTGCTGGGAAAGAACAAAGACCCTCTACTTTCTCCTCCCAATATTAACTCTGTGAGGTACCAGAATGAATAAAGACCCTTGATCTCACGGAGTTAACACTGGGAGGAGAAAGTGGACGGTAAGTTAATACAAATAAGTAAAATACATGGTATGTTGAGTAGTGAAAAATGCAAAGAAAAATAAAGCTGGGAGGGGCCGGAGAGTGAAGAAACAGTACAGTCCTCGATACTGACCAAGAGCGTCCTTACTGAGAGAGTGCCATTTCAGTAAGGACTGGGCTGGGAAAACGCGTCATGTACCATATGGGAACGAACACTTCAAGTGGCAAGGCCCTAAGGCCAGATGGTGCTGGATTTGTGTGAGAACCGCAAAGACAGTGAGACTGAAGCAGAGGAAGGGAGAGCTGTAGGAGATGAGGTCGGGGGGTAACAGGAGGGGTGAACTCGCTGCAGCGCTTTGTCGGCTCCAGTTTTTCCTCTAGAATATAATGCCAGAGAAGACACCGGAATGACATGATGTGACCTACATTTTAACTGTGAGTGCTGTGTGAATAGAAGAGCTAAGGTTTGTGGCGGGGGCAGGATGGTGGTGGCCGCTGCAGAAAGGAACCAAGGAGAACACTTAGGAGACCACCACAACAATCCAGATAAAAAAATAACAGGGGCCTGAACCAACGAGGTGGTACGAGGTGGCCAGATCCAAATACATTTGGAAAGAGACGTTGACAAGATTTGCTATGTTTGCATATGAAGTATAGAAAAAAAAAAAGTCGAGAATTACTTCCGGCCAGGCACGGTGGCTTACACCTGCAATCCCAGCACTCTGGGAGGCCGAAGCAGGTGGTCACCTGATGTCAGGAGTTTGCAACCAGCCTGGCCAACATGGTGAAACCCCATCTCTACTAAAAATACAAAAATTAGCTGGGTGTGGTGGCGCGTGCCTGTAATCCCAGCTGCTCGGGAGGCTCAGGCAGAAGAATCACTTGAACCCAGGAGGCAGAGGTTGCGGTCAGCCGACACTACACCACTGCACTCCAGCTTGGGGGACAGAGTGAGACCGTCTTAAAAAAAAAAGAAAAGAAAAGAAAAAGGAAAAAAAAAAGACTTCTGAGTCTCTGGTCTGAGCAACTGAAAAGACAGAGTTGCCAGAAAAGAGACGGGGCAGTTTATGGATTCACAGGGAGATTATGAGCTCATTTTGGACAGAGGCATTCAAATGCAGCTGTTAGGCAGGTAGTTTTTTAACAGCAACCTAGACTGGAAATACAAATTTAGGTCATCAGCTAGTGAACAGGATTTAATGCCATGAGACTGAAAACTGATGACAGATAAAAATAAGACTAAGCCTAAATTATTCCAATATTTACAGGTGGGGGAGACAAGGAGTGGCCAGAAAAAAGAAAATAGTGATAAAGGAAGAGCCAAAGAGGTAAGAGAAAAAAGCAGGAGAAATACTTTGCCTCAAAATGTTTCAAGAAATGATTGTTACGTACCGATGAGTTAAAACCATCAAGTCCTACTGCTTCTAGTTCCAAAAATACATACTGATGGCTCTCATGTACTTCAACTCTATCATTAAAGTCCCTTCTGTGAAGTACTCCCACTCCCTCCCCAAAAAACTGTTCTCTATATAGAAAGCAACAACATCTTAGGGCCGGGCGTGGTGGCTCAAGCCTGCAATCTTAGCACTCTGGGAGGACAAGGCTGGCAGATGGCTTAAGCCCAGGAGTTCAAGACCAGCCTGCACAACATAGGGAGACCCTGTTTCAGCGTAAAAATTTTGTTAATTATCTATAAAAATACATATATAAATAAATCATGTCAATATCCTATTTATCTTTCAACTGTCCTCTGTTGCGCCTGGAATAAAACCTAAAGCCCTGACTTTGGCCCATGAGCCCTTTATGATCTGGTCCATGCCTACCTTTCTGACTTGCTTACTCCCACATTGTTCCTCTCATTCCGTTCTACCTACATGCACTTTGTTCTTACGTGGTAACTGTGTTCCTAAAACATACCTGTCACATTCGCTGCCTTGGCACCCCGACTCCTATGCCTACAATACACTCCGTTGGCTCTTCATCTGCCTGGCTTCTCAACATGGAATCTCACAGCTTGAATATCTGCTTAGAGAGACCCTACCTGATTGTTGTATCAAAACCTAAAATTATCTCATTTATCTTTTAAATTGTATATTGCCCTTCCCTCCCTAAATTATAAATTCCTCAAAGACAGGGATTGTTAAATATATACTACACAGCATTAAAAACTTTACATATTAGTAGACTTCAATGATTATTTCACAAAATGTCCATCTTTCAAAACCAAAAGAATATTACCGGGACATTGGCTTAACCTTTTACCCAAAACAGGCCTCATTTCTGTAACACGCCTGACTGGAGTCATCATTCAAGAACATCTTGAAAGTCTCCAGTGATGGCAAATTCAACACCTCATGAAGCAGCTCATTTCATCTTGGCAGCAATACTTGTTTAAAAGTCTCCTTTACATTGAATCAAACCTCATTCCATGCAATTTCCACCCACTGTCCTTTGTACTTATGCCAAGTAAGTGTAATCCCACTTGTATATACAGACCTTCGTGTTTTAGAAGATAGCTGTATACACATCCTACATCTTCTCTTTTACACGACAAATACTACCCTTTATTTCAATGAGTATCCATTAGGTATGGTTTTCCATTCTCATCCTTTCCAGGCTAGTTTGTTGATTCCTAATTTATGAATTTCCATCTAAAAATATGCTCAGAAGTTCACCGAGTTCCCCTCACCCCTGCAATTTACTCTGAATAGCACAGAGTTGGCAGAGTTTGGTTTATCCAGACATCACACTACTATTTACAAAAGCGGAATGGCTATTCTGATAGTTCTGATAGAAAGCTTATTAGGCTGGGAGCAGGCTCACACCTGTAATCCCAGCACTTTGGGAGGCTGAGGTGGGCAGATCGCTTGAGGTCAGGAGTTCAAGACCAGCCTGGACAATATGGTGAAACCTCGTGTCTACTAAAAATATAAAAATTAGCCAGGCGTGGTGGCGGGTGCCTGTAATCCCAGCTACTCAGGAGGCTGAGGCAGGAGAATCGCTTGAACCAGAGAGGTGGAAAGTGCAGTGAGCCTAGGTCGAACCACTGCACTCTAGCCTGGGCAACAGAACCAGACTCCGTCTCAAAAAATAAATAGAGCTTAATTAAAATCTCCAATACTTTCACTATTGTGAACCCAAGGACATTCTAATCTGTAGATATGAAGATATTCTTCTTATAACTAGAAATAGATGAAATATTTTACATCTATAAATATTTTTTTGCTCTTGGTATAAAGTTCCACACTATTTTAATCTTTGAATCCCTACCCTGTACTTCAACACACTGAAGATCCCTTTAAATTTTGTGCCGTCTACACACTTGCTAAGTATGCCTCCTTTGACAACATCCAGATTAGTGAAAGTATTTCCATAAACACATCACCTGTACTTCAACACACTGAAGATCCCTTTAAATTTTGTGCCGTCTACACATTTGCTAAGTATGCCTCCTTTGACAACATCCAGATTAGTGAAAGTATTTCCATAAACACATCAAACACTGAGTCCTACGGCGTAACAGCATCACATTCAGAGACCTTGTTTTTTCCAGGTTATATTAATATTATATGTGGTCCAATGAGCTATTTATCCTCCCAAGCAGCCTCTTATCTTCAAAAAAGACATGAAAGACATTTCTAGAATCAAGATGCTCCGTGAAAATTGTATTTTATTAACTGCTTTTTATTCCATTCATTTTATATAAATGTATGTCATTACATATTATTTATATCATTAAATATAAATTATGCACATCGATTTGATTTTTATGGATAACTATCAATACAGGATGTGATCAGTGTCAATATTATTACTCCCAAAATAAGATTTTATATAAATATATTCTCATGTTTATAAAAGTATCACCTAATACAAATTGATATAAATTTTGTTCTAAGACAGTCTGGATCTTTGCAAAAGAATGCTAAGAATGAGAAATCAGTGTAATCAAACCAATGTTTTCAAGTATATGTAATAGGTTAAAAAAAAAACCACTATGCCAAATAATGTTTTTTTCAGATGCGTCAGAAAACTTAAATTCAACGTTATCCATGTAGCTTAAAGTTCTCATATATAATCTATACTGTCACTATAGTGGTTTTAACTCAATGATGCATATTTAGCAAAATGAGTAATTTTTTAAATTACATTGGCCAAATTAACTGGAAACAGCATCTTTAGTTAGAAGGGCACTTTCGGCATCTGAAGATTAATCCTTTAAGTTGAAGGTATTGTCAAAGCATTCTTCTTTAAAACAACCTATCCTATGGCAGACAGTATCGTGACACTAAAGAACTTACTTTTGAGCAACTGAGTCTGCATCACTGCTTTCGCAGCTTTTGCACACAGCTAAATGACACTCATATGCAAAGGAACTTATAAATTATTTTATACTACCTTCCCTATTTCAATGGTTTTTATGAGGAAACTCTTGCTGATTTTTCTAATAACCTCATTTGAGAAAACTAGAATTTTTGCTGGGACATAGACAGTTATGTGAAGTCAACTGCTACTGGGTAAAAATATCAAATTTCTACTTGTTTAATACAATTGTTTTTGCTTCTTAGGAGGAAAGGGAAGATGAAAGACCGACTTCAAGAACTAAAGCAGAGAACAAAGGAAATTGAACTCTCTAGAAACAGTCATGTATCAACTGCAGAAACAGAGGTACAAGGGGTGTTTCTGCAGCAAGCTGTTATTTATGAAAGAGAGCCTGTAGCTGAGAGACACCTACACGAAATTCAAAAACTACAGGAAAGTATTAACAATTTGACAGATAATGTTCAAAAATTTGGGCAGCAACAGAAAAGTCTGGTGGCTTCAATGAGAAGGTTTAGTCTACTTAAGAGAGAGTCTACCATTACAAAAGAGATAAAAATCCAAGCAGAATACATCAATAGAAGTTTGAATGATTTAGTTAAAGAAGTTAAAAAGTCAGAGGTTGAAAATGGTCCATCATCGGTGGTCACAAGGATACTGAAATCTCAGCACGCTGCAATGTTCCGCCATTTTCAGCAAACTATGTTTACATACAATGACACAATAGCAGCAAAGCAAGAGAAGTGCAAGACATTTATTTTCCGTCAGCTTGAAGTTGCTGGAAAAGACACGACTGAAGAAGAAGTAAATGATATGCTTCATCAAGGAAAATGGGAAGTTTTTAATGAAAGCTTACTTACAGAAATCAATATCACTAAAGCACAACTTTCGGAGATTGAACAGAGACACAAAGAACTTGTTAATTTAGAGAACCAAATGAAGGATTTAAGGGATCTTTTCATTCAGATATCTCTTTTAGTAGAGGAACAGGGAGAGAGCATCAACAATATTGAAATGACAGTGAATAATACGAAGGAGTATGTTAACAATACTAAAGAGAAATTTGGACTAGCTGTAAAATACAAAAAAAGAAATCCTTGCAGGGTACTGTGTTCTTGGTGCTGTCCATGCTGTAGCTCAAAATAAAGAAGCTATTTTAAAATTTTCCAGCATTAGGGTAAAAGGTATCTCATATTTCAGTGTCTTGTACTACTTTTTTTCATCCCATAGATCCATTCACATACCTTTCATCACTGTTAAGTCGTAATTCTCCCCTTTAACCCTAACCCAATAAAATTACAGAAACTTCTGTAGCTAGTTACATAAAACACACATTTATTTAATTAAAGTAAACACAATATGGTTACTGTCAACTTACAAGTTAACTACTGAAAATGAACTGAATAATCTTAATTTTCTGGTCAGGTATCAAACTCTACATTACCCATTTTTCTCACCTGCTAAGTAGTACCGAGGCAATCCATTTGGCTGATTTGAGAATATTTTGATAGTTAAGAATCATGCTACAAGAAATCTAAACCAAACTAGAACCTTTATCAAATCTTGTCTCTTTTTGGAGTGCAGTGGTGTGATCCTGGCTCACTGCAACCTCTACCTTCCAGGATCAAGCGACTCTCGTGCCTCTACCTCCTGAATTGCTGGGATTACAGGCGTGAACCACCATACTCAGCTAATTTTTGTATTTTTAGTAGAGAAGAGGTTTTTGCCATGTTGGCCAGCCTGGTCTCAAACTCCTGATCTCCAGTAATCCGCCCCCCATCAGCTTCCCAAAATGTTAGAATTACAGGCATGAGCCACTGCTCTCGGCCCTTTATCAAATCTTTTATCCTCAGATAAGTTAACTCAATGCTTGACAGATCAGGGAAAACTCAACTACATGGTTGAAGAATCTAATTAGCTACTGGAGCTGAATGTAGCTTAAGGAATAAGGAGGTGAGTTAAGGCACTGCTTGAACTTGGGTCCATACAGGGCAATGTATTACAGATTAGCAGATAAAGTCAAATTAAAGGCAACTGCATTCTTAAATATTTTGCCATGACTTTATGATAATGCTATCCTATACCATGAGCTAGGGATACAATCTAAATTCACACAGCACAGAGACAGAGTTTTGCAACTCACATTCTAGTGGAGAAAGCAGATAACAAATACGAAGATAGTGTTAAGTTCTGAGCAGAGACTTAAAATGAAAGGGCAGAGGGATGAGGGAGAGACTGCCAAGGGGTGAGTCTTTAGGTTGCGTAGTCAATGAAGACCTTTCTGAAATGTGAAATTTAAGCAAAGATCTGATTGAGTACAAGGGAGGGTATATTCCTGGCACGGGAAACAAACAGTGCAAAGACCCTAAGGAGGGTATGACTTACTCTGTGTAAAGAAAAGTACAATCCAGAGAGGGCATGGTCGGAAAAAGGCAGTGAGATACGAGATGAGGTTAAGAAAGGCCAGCAAAGGCTAGATTTAAGGTTCTGTAAGGCAGGGAAAGAAGTCTGCAGTTTACACAATGTGATCAACACAAGGCTCTCAGACTGTTCTAGCCCTCATAGTAACATAACGTAACTTACACTTGAAAAAGATCATCCTGTCTACTGTCTGAAGAATGGGTTAGAACGGATTTGGGGAGGTGAGTAAAGACAAGCACAGAGGTATAGAAAACAATTAGAAGGTTAGGGCAGCAGGAAGAAAAGATGGAGGCTTGCGCTAGGATTACAGAGGAGGTGGGGAGGTGGCAGCAGCGACAGTAACACTAAAGATGAATAAAGTACTCGCAATGTCCTCGTCATTGCTCCAGTAATTTCAGAGTGGATGAAGTCTGAAGTAGACACTATAATTACAGTTTTACCAGTATGAATACTGAGGTGCAACGAAATTAAGTAACCTGTTGCAGGTCACAGAAACTGCACATGGTGAACCGGGATATGAACCCAGGCAGTCTGACTCCAGAACCAGCTCTTAACCATTCTCTTACTACATACTATACAGTAGTGATGGGAAAAAAGTTAGATTCACTTCTGATAGATTTAAATAGCAGAATTACAGAACACTGATTAGATGATGACATCGTGTACTGAGATGGGAAAAGACAGAAACTCCTCATATAAGAAAGGGGAGGATACTGTGCAAGAGCAGAAAGAGGTGGAATCTGAAGCAGAAATAGAGAAGCTGGACTGGGTAGGAAGAGAAACCCTTCTTACGTATTACAGAAGAAAAGGCGGGGTTTGGGACGAAAAGCACACAGTTGAGTAAATTTACTCAACTATTTCCTTAAAGAATTCAGGCAAAATCTGAAAGTACAGTGAGGTTAAGGGAGAAGAGAGAGAGGATAAGGAGGGAAACTGCCATTCTGAGAGAACAGCAAACATTCTAAGAAAGATATGAAGGTAACCAGGCAGTTATCATAGCTTTAATGTGAGATCAGCCGTCAATCATGCATTACTAATCTATCATGTTTGGCATTCGGGTGCTGGCACAGAATGTGTAGATAACTCGGTCTAAACAAGATAATGGCTCTTCCACATACGTACAATGGAAGAAAGTATGTCAAGAGAGCTTGGGAGTATTTGAAATGACTGAATTTTATATGTAAAATATGTATTTCATAAACACTACAAAATAATTTTTAATTTATAAAACATCACAAAATTGAAGAGCTTTCTATTATGTCAATTATCAAGCATTACTAGAGAAAAAGATGTTTCACATATCTCAGCTTCAAATGTTTAACATTATTAATAAAAAAAGACAAACTTAAGAGATGATAAAACTCCACAGCTGAGTAGTAACAGACATCTCTGCTGTTCCTTCTAAAATGTTTTCTACAGCCTTAGTGGTACTTGTTTATAATTGCTCCTAAACTTTTCAGCATGAAAACTGATAATATTGAGTACTATTTAATATTCCTCCATATAATTACATCCAGATGAATTTCTAAAATATTTTAGCATTTTATATTTGCATATAGTGCTTTTAAAGCAAGACTTGTGCACAGAACAGATCAGGAAATAATGTATCAGAAACCATTTTCATTGCTCCATTTCCAAACCAGTTAGTATCCCCCTAACCTAAACAAAAAAGGTAACATGCTCATTAGTTGTGAGAACTGTTTATATTTTATTTAGACACTTATTAGACATTAAAAGTAGATATTTTTTTCTTAAAATAATAACCTTGAGGGGAAAAAATCTTACAAGAGGTGAAGGCACAATATTGCAATATTGGAAGTATGAAAAAATAAAAATAAAAATTACTCTGAGCACTAAAGCTCATCTTCGTAACTACTCATCTTTGTCATTTTCTGTAATTCCAAGCTTCACAGAGCTTCAATTCATAAGATGAAATACTCTGAAAGTGGTTCTCCTAATTCATCCACACCTGGACACAGTATATTATCAATAGTAACAATATTCATATCCACCATTGCATTTACAGAACACTAGTGAAATGCTGCACTAGAGGCTTGAGAGGATTTAAATGCATTATTTGGAATTCACATAAGACAGGTATTGTAACAAAGGCAGGCATAAAAGCTTAGAAAGATGAAGTAACCTACCCAAGGCCTTTCAAACGGACACTGTCTCCTATACTAGGAGTTCTCAGGTTTTGCTGTGAATCAGAATGATCTGGAGAACATGTGGGGGAAAAATCTCCAAAGCATTTCTGGTCTCACCCTCAAAAATTCTGAAGGTCTAGGCTGATGCTGATGTAGGTGGTTCATGGACAACATCTTGCTGCCTAGTAACCTGTCAAAGAATTATTTTTTGTGTTTTGTTCTTAACTAGATTGAAGTGATAGGGGAGACAGGGATAGAAACTTCTGCAGGCTCCTAGGGCTTAAATTACCTGCAAAATCAATCAGCTGAGGAGCTTTACTGTCAACCTCAGCTGTTATGAAGCTGAATGCCATTAAGAGACAAAAGGAATCATTCAATAAGGACGTCTGGAGATGAGTCAACAGTGTAAGTAAATGACATTAATGAACATGACAGTGGTAAGGCCCCAATGGAAGGAGAGAAATCTTCAGCCAATGGGTCTTAGAAATTCAATAAGTAGGGGCTTCAGAGGGTGAAATTAGTCAACAAGGGACTCACCGCTCTATCTCATTCTATCTAAGGATTAACTGATTTTGTGACACAGGCAGACCATAATTCCATATTGATGGGTCTCCAGCATTCTAAAACAGGACTCAGATTCTCCTTTTATTATTTAAGTGTTTAATGTGATAAAAGTATGTTCGAGTCAATTTCTAATAACCGTAATAGGATAACTATAACCTATTTAACTTCTCCTGGGCACTTACCATGAAGAATATGACTAAAAGAAACTTGCAAACGAACATTCTGCTGTAGTACTACCTAGAAGGAAGGTGAGTCAAATAAGCATAAAAAGGTTGGAACCAAAAAACAAAATCCCATGTTGAAAAAGTAGTAATCAAAGCCTGGTTATTGTCTCTCGTAATATGGAAACTCATTGACAGGGTTTTCCACCTTTTTAATCGTCAACTTCTTTAGAATCTGCTCACAAGAAAAACGCACATACACTTGGAATTGCGTGTATGATTTCAGAGGGCCTTGAGAGGGCATGCATGGTGCAAAGACCTTGGGTCAATAATTATTTATTTCTCTATCTACGTATCTAACTAACTAATTTATTTTTACTGCCCCTTGAGGGGCAGGATTACCCCAGAGACAGTGTGTCCAGAGTGGCCAAGAAACTCCAGTAAGATCAAATCAGAGCTATTGGTTAAGGTCTTCCCCGAATGAAACTCTCTCTCTCTCTCTCTCTCTCTCTCTCAAATATACATATATATAACTTTCATTGTCATCATTCAATTTGTGAGGACTGGCCAGAAGTTAAGTTAGTTCATGTAACTTCACAGAAAAGCAGGCAGTGCGTGATGAGAAAGTGGCACCTTCCGATAATTTGAGAGCGCTAACACCAGTAGAATTGTCATTATCCTAAAAAAAAATTTTAGCCTATGCATCTCCAGGATGACTCTGGTTAAAAGTATTAGGAGATTCAACTATAAAAAGAAGGGGTAATTTATAATTTCTCTCAGGCAAAGCCTCCATGGGTACCAGCGAGACAGGGTAGAAAGAGCATGTGCCTTCTTACGACATCAGTGTAACCCTGGATTGCTGAAAATTTCAACAGATTAAGCTGTTTAAAATACATTGCAGCTCAGTTTATTCCTCAGTTAATCAACTATTAATGGAAAATTTCCAAACTGGATGTTGAGCTTAAAATTTGGGATTCCTGCTGCTTTGAGTGCTATTTATACAGTTGCAAAAACTGTTCACTCTTTTCTTAGATAGGCCTTCTTTGTCAAGACTACCTAGTTTGAAAGTTTTTCTGTTTGTATTTTTTAAAAACATCTCAAGGGCCAGCTACATTAATTAAGCTCTAAACAGTTAAGGGAGGTGGGGAGTAGGCAAGAGGAGATAACATTTCATACCCTACAGTACAGGCTGGAGTTAATTTCTAAATAGCTGAGGTGAGAGAAAAAGGACTTTCCAGGTTAACACAATTGCAAAGCATACGTTTGCACGGCATTTATTTTTACTCTCTTTAAAAGGAATGCAAATCATTTTTACCTTTTTATTGAAATTGGTTCTGGTCATGCCACTCAACACAGCTGAATACAAAGAATCAGAATATTTTACAGCTACTTTTATTATAGAAGAAGCATTTAAGCCCAAAGAATTACAGTGGCTTGTCAGGGTTATCAGCAAATTCACAGTAGTTCTTAGAATCCAGGTTCTAGACTCTTCTCCCTAAACTAACAGGTTCTCAACTCTCACCACTTATTTCAGAAGATTTTAATTAAAATATTATGCTGATTAATAAATGCTATATAATTGCCAAAAAGAACTTCAGAGCTAATAAAACAAAGAAACCAATCACATTCCGATTCTGGCTTTTCAAGAAAAACCTCCAGTCTGTGACATCAAGTAAAATCTCACTGATATGGTTTTCCCTCTGTGTCCCCACCCAAATCTCATCTTGAATTGTACTCGCATAATTCTGTGTTGTGGGAGACAATTTGAATCATGGGGGTAGTTTCCCCCATGCTGTTCTCGTGGTCGTGAGTGTCTCACAATATCTGATGGTGTCATCAGGGGTTCCTGCTTTTGCATCTTCCTCATTTTCTCTCGCCGCTGCCATGTAAGAAATGTCTTTTGCCTCTTGTCATGATTCTGAG
The DNA here is from genome assembly GCA_028533165.1 of Leontopithecus rosalia. Classification (NCBI taxonomy): domain Eukaryota; kingdom Metazoa; phylum Chordata; class Mammalia; order Primates; family Cebidae; genus Leontopithecus; species Leontopithecus rosalia. The sequence goes on from CM052665.1 coordinate 3,882,411, forward strand.
TACTCCCCAGCTATGTGGAACTGTAAGTCCAATTAATCCTCTTTTTCTTCCCAATCTTGGGTATGTCTTTACCAGCAGCATGAAAAAAGACTGAGACACCGGTCAAGGCATTGTTTGCAATCACACGTGCTTTCAGCCTTGTGTGCAGGAGCAAGTAGAGAAGAATTAAAGATCGTCATAACCTGCAACTGTGGTCATCCACTCTACCTCCCACAGATAAAAAATTCTGGCTCTATCAATTTGTAATTTTGTGATTACAGAAAAGATTCTTAATCTTCAAGTTTATTTCCTTCTATTAAATGAGTGAACCTTTTCAGAACTCTGTTGTTTTCTGTTTGCTTGCTATTGGGGGTAGGAAAAGAAAGTTATCCCAGCATTAAAATGACTTCTGAGAGGCACTGTACATTGCCTCAACTAGTTTAGGCTCCCAAAAGGGGCGAGCAGAAGAAATCGATGCTGTGAATGTATGTGGAAGTTGTGTGAAACAAAGAGCGCCGTCACCGGACTCTGATACAAGTATCCCCTCCTGCTACTTTTCCGCAACTCCTACCCCTGGCACTGAGCTTACCACAGTTCCGCGGAACATCTTTCCTACTTATTGTTATTTATTTATTTCTTTAGCAATGGCAGGCTGGAGAGCAGTGGAACAATCTCAGCTCACTGCAACCTCCGCCTCCTGGGTTCAAGCAATTCTTGTGCTTCAGCCTCCCAAGTGGTTGGGACTGCAGGCTCACACCGTCACACCCGGCTAATTTTTGTATTTTCAGGAGAGACGGGGTTTCACCATGTTGGCCAGGATAGTCTCAATCTCCTGACCCTGTGGATGGTAAGTCAATCATTTTTTTAAACATCCTTTTCCAAATATGTACAACTATTAAGTATCAATAAAAATTTATTTAAAAAAATCCTTTCCCTATATCTTTGAAATTTATCAAGAAGGTGTACTTTTGTATACATTTTGTATATTTTTAAATCATGTTTCTTCCAAAAAGCAGTTTCCCTTTAGTAATAAAATTCTATGATTATAAAAGTCCCATGAGAAAAGTTAGTCAAATGGCAAACCATTCTATATTTCACAAACTTATTAGACTGTCCATAATTCTTATATCTTTGTGAGTTCTCACGAACTATGAGTTTAGTTTATAAGGGTGAAGCAGTCACAGTAGTTCTATATTTTCTTTTCTATTCAGGAAATTCACTAGCTGAGATAGGTGACGGAATTAAAAGTAGATATTCTGCTGATAGTTATTTGATTACTCAGTAATCAGTGTAGTCATTTAACAAGTGTATACTGCTTTGAGGCATTTCCACAGGTATCTGCATGACTGACTCTCTCACTTCAAATGTCAGCTTCTCAATAAGGCCTATTAGGATTATCCTAATTATAAGAGCAACGTGCCCTCGTCATCACTACCACCACAGGCTTTCTGATATTCTATTACTTGCTTCGTTGTTTTCAATACACTTATCATCTAATATATAACTTGTTAATTATAGTTAGTATGTACCTCACCTCCTAGAATTATAAGCTGCTGAGATCTAATGTGGATTTTTGTTATTTTTATTCCCAAACACATCCCCAACCCCAGCAATGCTTGGCAAATAGTGGATGCTCAAATAAGTATTTGTTGAATTAATGCATGTATTAATGAATAAATCCATAAAACAGTAAATGAAAAAACACAAATGACTAGTTTTTTTAAAAGTACAAAATATTGTTTTACAAATAACTATCACTAATGTTTTTTACTTTATTCTAGAAATCGCTGATTCCCTTAAACATTTGTAAACACAATTTAGTCTATGGGGTTCAGCAAAGTTCTCTCTTCATACATATTTCTGTTAAAAGTTTTCCTTCGGATTCAATAAACGTGAGAATTGCTTATACAAATCAAATAACTTCTCTAATTAGTTAAATGTGTAAAAATTTAAAAGTATCAACTTTACCAGCAAATGATGTAATACTGTTTTAACTTTAGATTCCAAACTGTCTCGTTTAAAAGTGTTCATTTACTACGGAAAACCAGAGAAACTCTACAGTTTTTCATCTAACCACATGATAGCTTGATTTTTTTTTAAAATCCTTAATAATGAACCACAAGAACAACGGAAAAGAAACAAGAAGGCAAAGGCAGTTTATTCCAAGTTCAGTTTGCTACGCCTCACAGCTATAGCACCATCTGCTGTTCACTATGCATAAATGCTGTAAGGGCTGGTAATGCAAAGTTTTTTGTCATTTAGTTTCTTAAAAATGTTCACCCATATGGATGAAATCATGTAAGTGTACGTTTAATCTGATAACAATCACATGTCCAACATGGAAATGTAGAAGTAAAAACTGAGAAATCAATGTAGTATTAGAAAAATAAACCATTTATATAACTCTCAAACAAGAATATTCTTCAAGAAAAAAAGGACAAAAGCCAAATACGAGTTATTAAAAGAGGAAAAAAATTAAAAGATACTTTAGAACCTTGTTAATGGAGTATTTCAAAATAACAAATTCGATAGACAGGAAACTATCGCATAAAACAATGAGTTTATATTTGAATATCTAAGAATTCACCATAGCCCTTTTTACCTACAGACAGCATTATAACAAGGCCTCAGTAAATTAACAACTCCCAGTTAATTACGTACATTTTAGTATACTAAACAATGATTATTTTAGCTTATTCAATAGTCTGTAACATGTAAATCTCTTTAGTGGCAATGCAACTGTCCCTACCTTTACGGTGACACTAACATTACTTACACCAGTAACATCACTTACTCCAGTAACATTACTTACTCCAGTAACATTACTTACACCAATACAGGCTTTCCCGATATCCTAGGATGTCTTAGCACTTCTGACATAGCCTCTTTTGTCTCTTCCATTCTCTCTTCATCACTTGAATCCACAACAAATATTACCCCAAAGGATTCAGCGAAGTAATTCTTCCAGATTCCCCGAATTCTTTTTCCACCTCCCAAGTCAAAGATGGTGACTTCAAACTTTCCTTGTCTAAGGTTAATTTTTGAAAATCCAACAGTAGGACCTACATCTTCAGGGCATTCTGTTTAAAATTATACAAAAAAAAAAATTTAGACTTTAATTGGTAATGTTAATTTTTCAACTAAAATGACACAAAGAGGGTTGTCATCTTTTAGCACCAAGTGGAATATTTAGCATTTACTTACACAATAAATATTATATTAAAGCATACTGGTTTGGCAACAGGCCAGAATATCAAACTAGAAATTTACTCCAGGCAGATAGGAATCTTTTTTCCCCTGATATAACACCTGCACCTAGCATGTAATCAGTACTTAATAAGTATCTGTTGAATTAATAAATGAATAAACTCTTGCCTTTATGGCTATTTACTGTCCAAGTTACAAACCAGAAAAATGTCAGCCTTTCAATACCACAGCCATCCACAGGGGCTGTTACAACATCTGTGCAGTTATAAAGAAAACCACGAACTCTTGGAGAATAGAAGAGCTTAGAAGAATGAGAGAAGCTATAAACAATGAGACCACTCTTCTTTTAATTAGCCAAATTAAAGCTATATTTGCAATGAAGAAACCTTTAAGGGCAGCTTGCAACAAAAAGTAGATTTCATTTTTTCTAGAGAAACATATTTTGGATGTTCCAGTAAATACGTAATTGAATTTTTTTGGATTTCTATCTATGAAAACACAAAAAAGGTCCAGGATGTATAACGAACTGCCAAGGAGTGACAATGACAGTAAGAGATTTAAGATACCTGAGGATCATAAAAGATGTCATAGGAGACATGGAGTTTAGGCCTTGAAGCTATGTAGGATTTAAACAGGCAGAAGAGGAAGGGTAATGGCAAAGTAAAGGGAAATGAACAAATTGAACACTGTGCCTGCAGCAAATCCTTAAGATTATGAACGCAAACAGAAGAGCGTTCTGAAGACAGAGAACAAGGAGCCACTGAAAACATCTGGTAGACCAATGATATAATTAAGGTGACTGAAATAGTGTTTTATTAAGATCAATCTTGCAAAAGTCTCTAGACTGACCGGAAGTGACAGTGATAGCCTGTTTTCAGAGAGCCATGAAAATAAAGAACTCATGGGCCATTAATGGAACCTGCTGACTCATGGCTGTAGAGAAGAGTTCAAGCTTCATGTTTGTCTCTTCCATTCCTCCTTCATCAGTGGAATTCACTATAAATATTATCCCACAGGACACTGTTCAGAGCTGCATGATCAAAACAATAGCCACAAGCCACATGAAACTTTTTAAATTGAAATAAACTAAAATTAAATTAAAAATTCATTTTCTTGGTTGTATCAGTCAAATTTCAAGTTTTCAAAGCCATATGTGGTGGATGGGTACAGTGGCCCAGGCCTGTAATCTCAGCACTTTGAGAGGCAGAGGCGAAAGGATCGCCTAAGATCAGAAATTTGAGACCGGCCTGGGTAACATCTAGAGCTAAAAAAAAAAGCCACATGTGGCTAGTGGTCCACCCTACTGAAGAGAGCCAATATGGAACATTCCTATAATGGCAGAAAGTTCTATTGAACACCACCGGTGTTTAGAGGGTCTTATTCCCACATTTAGCAAAACATTTGCTATTACAAAGATTCATTTGAAACACATTTGCTAGACTTACGTGTGACTGAGAAACAAGCTTACAACACACCAATCTCTTGGTAAGCACCTTAGGGAAGTTTACACAGCACCTGAGAAACTTAAGAGCCACTACAAGTCATACTTTTGCTAATACTTTCATTATCTAGAAAGAGAAAAAGGTAAAGGTAGACATAAAGCAGCATGATTTCCCAGAAACAGGATTACACTAGACATTTTAAAATGTGATCTAAGCCTAACCAGAACTAGTTTGTGTGAATAAAACAGGCAGCTGTCTTTCAGTATGAAGAGAGAGGAATCCCAGGAAATCATTAGTGAAACAAATCAGCTCTGCTGAAACAGGAATAAGGGAACTAACACGTATCAAACACCTCCTTGGTACCAGGACTCTGTTAGGCATCAAGGGTGCAAAGATGAATAAGATATTACTGCTCTCCTCAAAGTGCAATGTAATACAGAGAAGCATAATACTAACGGGAGTAACACAGAATTTGTTATGTTCTTTAAACAAAATAACCTAGAGACTACAGCGTATAGGAATTCAAGGGAAGGAAGGTGAAAAGAAGGAGGGGCGAGTTATGGTCTAGAAAGGTTTTCAGAGCAGAAATAAAATCTTGGAATGAAGACTTCATTGTAAGTGAATACATAAAAGCTACATAATTGTAACAGAGAACGGAGAACTGTATTTTAGGCAGAGAGAGCAATGGAAGCACAGATAAAATGACGGCAATATGCCCAGTAAACCAATTCAGATGAACAAATTGTTTTCAAGGTTACATGGTAGGCAGAGGAAGACCTCAAACAAAGGTCTTCAGGACTTCCAAAGCCTGTTTCTTTTGATACATGGAACACCTTCCATTCCTCCCTCAGGTTCCTACTCAGCATTTGTGTTTCACAATTTAAACATTCAGGTACGACTTTCCCATAAATCCTTCTCTGACAATTCCTCTGACTTATACTATCACCTTTACCTCTAACGTAACACTGTCTTCTGCAATCTTCACAATAGCTAATACCTTCTCAACACATGGGACCATGTCTTTGTATCCTCCGTGCTCAGCACAAAGCATAGAGGGCTCAATACTACACCACCAAACCACTGAGATAACTGAAGCTGCTGTCCCATACATCCATCCTTTCTTTTGTCCTTCCACATATTTATCAATCTATCCTTGTACATATTTAGGGCGTCTTATAGATGAGAAATCATACAAGAACCAGGAACACAAAGATACATGGTCCCCAATTCTGAGAATTTCAGTAAAGTATACGTGGTAAGACATAAT
>CM052665.1:3888405-3918957 GCA_028533165.1 Leontopithecus rosalia
ACACACACACACACACACACACACACACACACATATATATACAAGTAACTATAATTTGTTTTTTTCTCTTCACATATAACTACAATATAATGAAGACATGTGAATATCCAACAATGCTAGGGACCAAGCCACACAAGTAATTTTCATACCAAAAATAACAATAGTTCCCTCTTAGGAAACACTATTTTATAGTCAGAGAATCCTAGATTTTGTAATTCCAGGCTCATGACTACTTATGACAGACTATACTCCCCAACTATTGTGGCAGGTAGGGGTGGCCATGAGAGGAGGCTAGCTAGTGACGTGCTGTTAAACATCTGGAGGAGGAAAACCCTGATACGTGTACAGTATCTGCCAATTTTCACAGTATAAATACTTCAACCATGGCCTATCTCAAACCAGCAATGAGAGGTACCTGAAACAGAGTTGGGAAGAGAGATGCATAGTCGTCTCTCTCTAGTTGATAATGAGCCAGTATGAAGAGCAGGTGCAGAACACCACTGCTTCTAGTCAATGGCATGTGAACGAAAATGATGCAGCAGCTTCTGGCTCAGCTCCTAAAGGAAAGGAGGATGGCCTCCCCTTACCCTTTACCTCCTCCTTCTAGCTGAAATGCCCATTTTGTAGTGAACTGCCTTTGACCATGTAGCTGAGGGAGAACACGGGAGATGGCAAAGCAAATAGAACAAAGAACTGACCACTAACACCATGGAGTTGCCAAACCTGTCCTAGACCACTTTTGCCTAGGCTCTTATGAGAAAGAAATAAAACATCTATCTTGTTGAACCACTGTTAATTCGGTCTCTGTTAGAACAACTGAACCTGTGTCCAACTAACACAATTACTGACAACCACGAAGAAGAGAAGTTGACTTGAAGAAGTAAAGTTCCAGGAAGAAGTGTTATTTTTATATCAAGATGCTATTGAGGCCGGGCGCGGTGGCTCACGCCTGTAATCCCAGCACTTTGGGAGGCCGAGGCAGGTGGATCACAAGGTCAAGAGATCAAGACCAGGCAAAACCCCGTTATCTACTAAAAATACCAAATTAGCTGGGCGTGGTGGCACACACCTGTAATCCTAGCTACTCAGGAGGCTGAGGAAGAGATTTCTTGAACCCAGGTGACGAAGGTTGAGTGAGCCGAGATCGCGCCACGGCACTCCAGCCTGGGTGACGGAGTATGACTCTATCTCAAAAAAAAAAAAGAAAAAAAAATTTGTGGCTTACATAAATTATGGTAAAATTAAAAAAAAAATCCATATACAAATGAGCATGGCCAAGCTCCACTGAAAGTTTATTTGTGGCACTAAAATTTTGTAATTTTCATGTGTTATAAAATATTTTTCTTTTAATTTTTTTTCAGTCATTTAAAATGCAAATCACATTCTTAGCTTGTGGGCCATCCAAAAACAAGTGGCAAACCAGATCTGACCTGGAGGCCATGACACCTTATCTAACCTCCTTTTATCCATTCTTTTAAAGCCTGACATTCATGGGCACAGGCACCTAAGAATGGGCTGATCAGATTACCTCATTTATTATGTGTACTGAGTGTACTCAGCACAGCCTCTTTCCTTTCTTTCTCTTATGTATTCCACCTCCACATATCCCTAAGTTCCTTTTTCTGAGCCCAGAAAATGCTTAATGCCAAAGCTGCAGCAACTCTGAGCCCCACCCCCATTCTCTGTTTGTCCTTCATTCCACATTTGCTCTTCAATTTCTTACTTGGAAATTTTTTTAAGACTCTAATTTCATAGAACTACTTGAAGCTTCCTAGATTTAAGTCTGCTCTTGCCTTTATATTTTTATGTTGTCCCACTTACCTAACTAGAGAGACTGTCTACTGGTCTTTTATTTCTGGTTCTCTTCTTACTTTTCGGCCTTTTATTTTTTTAATTTCCATGTGAAATTGAGAAAAAGTTACCTGCTAGTTTCTTTTCAGATGTGTCTCCCTCCTCTCTGACTGCACTGCCATTGCCGAAATCCAAACCCTCAGTTTCTTTCATCTATAGTGCCACAATAGCTTCTTTTTCATATTCGTATTCTATTTATTTATTTCTAATTTTTTGGAGTTGCGTTCACTATGTTGCCCGGGATGGTCCTCAAGTGATCCTCTTCCGTGTCTGTGTGTGTGTGTGTGTGTGTGTGTGTGTGTGTTTAGAGACAGGGTCTCACTTTGTCACCCAGGCTAAAGTTCAGTGGCGTGATCACAGCTCACTGTAATCTCAAACTCCTGGGCTTGAGCTATCCTCCTGTCTCAGCCTCTAGAGTAGCTAGACTAGAAATACGCCACAATGCCTGGCTAATTTGTTTACTCATGATAGCTATTTTTTCCTCTTTTATTTTTGTGAGTACATAGTAGGTGTATATATTATGAGATACTTGAGGTATTTTTGTATAGGCATGCAATGCATAATGATTTCATCATAAAAAATTGGGTATCTATTCCCTGAAGCCTTTGTTCTTTGTGTTACTCTTTCAGTTGTTTTTAAATGTTCAATTAAAGTCTTATTGACTACAGTCTCCCTGTTGTGCTTTCAAATACTAGGTTTTATTCATTCTATTTTTTTTTTCACAACACCTTCCTTTTTTTTTTTTTGAGACAAAGTCTTACGCTGCTGCCAGGCTGGAGTGCAGTGGTGCAATCTCGGCTCACTGTAACCTCGGCCTCCCGGGTTCAAGCAATTCTATTTCCTTAGCCTCCCGAGTAGCTGGGACTCAGGCATGCACCACCATGCCCAGCTAATTTTTATATTTTTAGTAGAGGCAGGGTTTCACCACCAGGATGGTCTTGATCTCTTGACCTCATGATCTGTCTGCCTCGGTCTCCCAAAGTGCTGGGATTACAGGCATGAGCCACTGAGCCCAGCCTGTATACAGATCATCTATGGCTGCTTTCACACTACAGTGTCAAAGTTTAGTAGTTCAGAAAGAGAATGTATGACCACAAGGTGTAAAATATTTGCTATCAAGCCCTTTACAGAAAAAGTTTGCTGACCACTGGTTTAAATAAAGATGATGAGTGCTCTGTGAAGATGTAACATAGAAGATAGTATAAACACATAAACAATTTTCCAGGCTTTAGGAAAATTCATACACAATAATAGGTACTTAATATTATACAGTAGCATTTGAGATGAGAAAATGCTTTTCTCCAACGGTGAGTTTTGCAACCTGTTAATAAACGCCCTCCACTATTTAGTAAGCATGGTATCTTACCATCAGTTTCCAGAAACAAATACATGTTATGCTTTTCTCTCAGTTCTTAGGTCCTCAACCTTTTTGGCATCAGGGACCAGTTTTGGGAAAGATGGCTTTTCCATAGATTGGAGGGTGGAGCTGGTTTTGGCATGATTCAAGCACGTTACATTTATAGTGCACTCTATTTCTATTACTATTACATTGTAACACATAATGAAATAATTCTAAAACTCACCATAATGTAGACTGAGTGGGACCCCTAAGCTTGTTTTCCAGCAACTAGATGGTCCTATCTGGGAGTGATGGGAGACACTGACAGATCATCAGGCATTAGGTGCTCATAAGGAGCACATAACCTAGACCGCTTGCACGTGCGGTTCATATAGGGTTCATGGTCCTAAGAATCTAATGCCACCACTGATCTGACAGGAGGTGGCGCTCAGGCAGTAATGCAAGTGATGGAGAGAGGCTGTAAATAACAGACAAAGCTTCGCTCACTGGCCTGCCGCTTACTTCCTGCTTCGCGGCCTGGTTCCTGACAGGCCACAGACCCATATCAGTCCATAGCCCCAGGGTTGGGAACCCAATTTGGACGCATGACTAGTGATTCTAGGTGCCCAACAAAGTAACTAGCACAGATACTGCTATACTGTAGCACAAAGCATTAAATTAAGATTAGCTGGCCAGGCTGGGCGTGGTGGCTCATGCTTGTAATCCTAGTACTCTTGAAGGCCAAGGCAGAAGGATAGGTCGAGGCCAGGCATTCCAGACCAGCTTGGGCAACATGGGGAGACCCCATCTCTACCAAAAAAACCCTAATAAACTAAAAATTAAAAAAAAAAAAAAAAAGATTAGCCAGCATTCAATAAGATACACTCAATCTGATGTAATATATATGATATATAGCCAACATTCAATGAGATGAAGTATGTATGATATAAAGCCATTTAATGATACAGAGGTCCTATCTATAACTTAATTATAAAAATTACATATCATATTACAAAAAGCATCAAGAGATTCAAAGAGAACTGTGCTGGCTAACTATACTTCTACCTCTCTTTCATCTAAGCATAGCCATGTGACTAACTTCTGGCCAGGAAAACTAAGAAGAAGATGAGTATTCTTAAAAGCTGGGGTAGGTCATCTTTTTAACTTTTTCTTCCTGTTGTCCAGAATACAGATACTATCCCCCTTAGCAGATCAAAGACCTCAAGGAGCCTGTGCATCTCTGCATGTATTCAAATCTGAAACATGATAATAATCTGGCCCCACTACACCAGAACCTATTTGCCATATGAGTCACGAGTATACTAAGAACATAAAGTAATGGAGTACACAGTGTCTGTACCAAATCACTGGGGAATAAAGCAATTGAACATGAATAAAGAATTCAGAGTAACTCAGCAGTTCAGAAAGCAGGTAAATGCTTTGAGCTTACCTCCTTGGATTCCCTTTGCTGTTGCGGTTTTACCAGCATTATCCAGTCCCAGCATCACAAGCGTCACCTTTCTTAAAATAACAGAAATGTAAAAATCACTTTCTTTGTCCATTTAGTATTAAAGAAAAATAACCACAAATTCATTAATTCAATCAACTTTTAAGGAGCACCTATTAAGCACAAGAAAACCTGCTGGATGCTAGGGGCACTATGAGGAATACAATATAGATTCAAAAGCAAATTCATGAAAAATACCTTTAAAGGATCATCCTTTTGTTCTCTAAGCAAATAAAGTAAAACTGTAGGATAGATAATCCAAAGGACAGAGAATATGGGAAAGGAGGAAGACAAAAAGGGAGGCAGGTTTCAATTTTCTGGTTACTTCAAAGCTAACTAATTATCACAAGTCGGTTTATCTTATGAAAGTACATAATTTTTTAAATGTGTAGTACCTTACTAAGTATAAATTTATATATAATAACAAGATTATGAAGTGCTAACATTTTGAAAGACAGTTACTACAATTGTAAATTTTAAAATATTTCTCATGATACAGCTAAACTCCACAGACAAAAAAATATATATATCTACTTCAACTTTAATACTGAAGGAACCTAAGTCCAGATAAATTAAGTTATCTGGTCAAAGGTCACGCAATGTAACTATACTTAAAGAGTCAGAACCAGAACCTAATTTACCTAACTCGTAAGGACTTAAATGTGAGACAGGTATGAAAGCACAAACCCATTCTACTGGTCCTAGTCCCATTAACTGGGGGATCCAGTTTACCACTACACTCATTTCTGTTCCAGGTTGGACTCTGCGCAATATAAGACGTGAAACCGTCCATTACCATCACGGATTTGGAAATGAAAACTGCTTTAAGAATACACAGAAAAAGAAAGTCATGGCTTGACACAGCTGCCATATTTAGACCATAGGGTATGGCCACTCTCCAATGGAGTATACTTATTCCTCTTGAGCAATCATCCCATAGAGGATTGAAAACAGAATTTAGATGGCTATAAAGGGCGTTCTTTCATTTCTCTAGGCTTTGCTCATTTGGATTTAGACTTGTAAAAAAAAAATTAAGGTGTAGTCAAAAGGGCCATATAAAAGACAGAGGACAGAGGTGAGAGTGTGAGACAGTCTAGTTATGGGTCACAAGCTGTCAGTCTGGCAAGAGCCAAATGGGCAATTTATTAAATAAATAGTCACTGACCATCTTCTATATACCAGACACCAGTGTTCTAGGTCCTTGAGATACACGGGTTTATTACAGCAACCACCACCATAATAAAAGAAACAAAAACAGATAAAGAAATTCTTCCGGCCAGGCGCGGTGGCTCAAGCCTGTAATGCCAGCATTTTGGGAGGCCGAGGCGGGTGGATCACGAGGTCAAGAGATCAAGACCATCTTGGTCAACATGGTGAAACCCGATCTCTACTAAAAATACAAAAAATTAGCTGGGCATAGTGGCATGTGCCTGTAATCCCAGCTACTCAGGAGGCTGAGGCAGGAGAATTGCCTGAACCCAGGAGGCGGAGGTTGCGGTGAGCCGAGATCGCGCCATTGCACTCCAGCCTGGATAACAAGAGCGAAACTCCTTCTTTTGAAAAAATTAAAAAATAATAATAATAATAAAAGAAATTCCTCATTAAGCTTAAACTTTAGTGACAAGACACAGACACTAACAATATGATAAATAAGTAAAGCATAAGTTTTAAAGTATATTAGAAAGTAATTAGGTACTGTGGGGAAAAAATAGAGTAGAACAGGGAACAGGGAACCAAAGATAGGGGTGGGAGGTGGGGGCAGTTTTATACAGAGAGATCAAGGCAGTCCTCATTCAGTAGGTAAAATCTGAGCAAGGACTTGAAGGAGGTAGTGAGTTATGCATTACATCCAGGGCAAAAGAGAACAGCTGGTGTAGACACTTCGTACAGAAATGCAGGAAGGTCCAAGAATCAGCAAGGAAGCCGCTATGACGAAACCAAGTGAGAAAGGATCAGAACAAGAAGGAAGCCAGGAAGTCAGACACATCACAGACCAGTTCACGCAAGCCCACCGGGCAATGTGAGAACTCTCACTTCTACTATGAGTAAAATGAATTTACTTTCCATATTAATTTCCTTTGTTATCTAGGAGCCTTTACCTTTTCTGGATGTTTCAACCATCCCGTATCTAGCATGGGAAATAAACAGAAGCTGTGTCTATAGTTGACTCAGTGAGAGAATAAGGTAAATAACAATAAACAGCACTCCAGGGCCCCATTCTCAATTGGCTGGTGGCGAAGCAAGTGGGATTGCCACAAAGACCCACAGCAGATTATAAATTTTTGGAGAAGAGGTAGTAGGCAAGGTTTAGGAACCTCTATCCATCTAGAAATGTACCTGCATTATCAAATATGAAAAATATGAATTTAATTCCTAAGGAAGCTGTAAGATATTTAGAATATAATTTTATTATTTTGTTTGAAGAATTCGTAATTAGGAATTAAATAATTCACAGAACCATCAAAGAACAAGATTTAAGTACAAAATAACTTCCAAAACAAAATATAGTCAATGACCATGCAGAGAAGATGGATAATGTAGCATTTAAAATGAGTAGCTTAGCAAAGCACAGAGGCGGATCCCTGTAGCCCCAGCCACTCCAGAGGCTGGGGCAGAAGGACTGCTTGAGCCTGGCATGTAATTGTGCCACTGCACTGAAGCCTGGGCAACAGAGCAAGATCCTGTCTCAAAAATAAAACAGGCCAGGCGTGGTGGCTCATACCTATAACACCAGCACTTTGGGAGGCTGAGGTGGGCAGATCACTTTGAGCTCAGGAGTTCAAAACCAGCTTAAGCAACATGACAAAACCCTATCTCTACTAAAAATACAAAAATTAGCTGGCCATGGTAGCACACACCTGTAATCCCAGCTACTCAGGAGGCTGAAGCTGGAGAATCACTTCAACCCAGGAGGGAGAGGTTAAAGTGAGCCAAGATTGCACCCCTGCACTCCAACCTGGGCATCAGAGCAAGACTATGTCTCTAAAATAAAATAAAACAAAAAACAAGCCAGGCCAGGTCAGGCCTCGTGGTTCATGCCTGTAATCTCAGCACTTTGGGAAGTTGAGGAGGGCCCATCACTTGAGCCCAGGAGTTGAAGACCAGCCTGGACAACATAGCAAAACCCTGTCACAAAAAAAAATAAAATAAAATACAAAAACTAGCCAGGTGTAGTGGTGCACACCTGTAGTCCCAACTACCTGGGAGGCCGACCTGCAAGAATCGCTTGAACCCGGGAGGCGGAGGTTGCAGTGAAACGAAACCGCACCACTTGCACTCCAACCTGGGCAACAGAGTGAGATGCTGTCTCAAAAAATAAAATAAAACAAAACAAAACAAAAGCATGAAATAAATATTTTAGGTAATTCAAGTTACTAGAGATACAATGAACTGAACTAAAGTCATGATAATATTAAAGCTAATTCAATTGTTCTTTACGTAAAATGCATTTCAAGAACGACAGTGCTTTAAACATCACATGAACCAAAGCAATTACTTTTGGGGAATAAATCCCTGTTTTCTACTAGTTTACATCATATATTCCATAAATATGAAGCACCTATTACATAGTAGCAAATAAACATCCACAATTCTCAGGTCTCATAAACCTTAGAGCCTAGCAAGAAAACAGGCACTAAAGGGGTATAATTACAGTAACATGTGATAACTTATAAATTATGGGAAGCAGCGGCAGTCACAAGGATAGGGAGCAGCCCACAGAGCCTCCTCTGGAAGTCAGAGAAGACAATACCACTAATAAACAAAGAAGCATCAGCGGAGTCAGCAGTTCCTGGAAACATCACGAAACTTTTCATATCCCTTATGAGTCAAAGTAAAAATTCTCTGATATACCTTTTTATAAAAAACAACCCCTTGTTCTCTATTACATGGAGTATCTCATGTTTTTCCCCATTATTGTCAAGATTTCAGTTTTGTTAAAAAAAACAAACATCTAAATACATATCTACTGTGCATTTTGAAACACTGTTCCTAAAGCCACTAAGAAAGTTAGCTGTTACCTTAAGAGTGTGTCTTTATTTATAAGCTATGAGGCTCAAACAAACAAAAACGTACTTCGAAGAAGAAAATCACTTTAGAGAATTACAAGAGTGTTGGAACTGCCATAAAATAGTTATATTTTCACTTTGACTACCTTTGCAACTAGTTAATTTTTAACATTATGTCCTATTCTTTAAAAAAAGGCTGTAATTAAATGTTTTGGGGAATTAAAGCATTAATGAATAAACATAATAAGCAGTACAAATAAAAACCACAGCATGAATTACTATAAAGCCTGATGACAATGCATTAAATTCATACTCTCAGGATAGAATGCGATTAAAAGGTTAACATTCACCTAAAACTCAAACTTCTTTGCAACTCTTCAAGGAATAGAGAGGTACAATTTATTTAACCATGTTAAAATATACACATAGCCACAGCTTTTTTAAATATGATAAACTGGACAGTCACAGTGGTTCACACCTGTAATCCCAGCAGTACTCTGGGAGGCTGAAGCAGGAGGATCACTTAAGCCCAAGACCAGCTTCGGGAACATAATGAGACTCCGACTCTACAACAACTTTAAAAAAAAACTAGCCAGGAATGGTGATGTGTGCCTGCAGTCCTGGCTACTCAGAAGGCTGAGGTGGGAGGATCACTTGAGCTCCATCAAAGCTGTAGTGAGCCATGACTACACCACTGCATTGAAACCTAGGGAACACAATGAGACTCTGTCATTCATTCATTAATTCACTCATGCATGCATGCATGCACACATGCATACAAAAAATACGGTAAATTATTACTGGGAACAGTTTGGCTGTGGTGCTACATGACAACAGAAAGATCAAATATGGCCTCTATCTTTTAGTCTAATGGTTATTTGATCAAATACATTAGCCCTTCAAATTGAAAAAATAATATACAGTGCTCTTAGGTTTACAGTGTCTAGAAAAGTTGATACTAGCAATAAAAGCAATCATTTAATAATTTGGTGACACGGTAATTCAATTAAAGCACATTAAGCATTGTGGACACAAAAACGCCTCCGACATCATTTCTGTCCTGAAGTGCTCAGCCTCTAGTGAGAGTGACTAGAACATAAATACAAATACATTCTGAAACTATGACAGTTTATACGTAAGATGATAAAGGAATACAGAACAAGGGGACTTTATCCAGCCCCAAGTTAGGGCAGAAGGTCAAAGAAGCTTCTTAAACAAGGTAATGCCTAAACTAAGTTCTTACAGTGAGAAGTTAGCCAAGCAAGGGAAAGGTGAAAACAGAAGGAAGATGAAGGGATTCCAGACTGAGAACACTGCACAAGAAGATACTAATCACGTTATGAGTTGATAAACAAGGGGTTAAGAGCACATCTCAGTACAGCAGCCTTAAACAAAGGAAGAACATGCTCACAACTCAATACAACTATGCTTTGAGTCTAAAGGGAACTTGACATACTTCTACTTAAGGAACCAGTAAATGAGCATTCTTAATCCAAAAATCTGGAATCTGAAATGCTCCAAAATCCTAAACTTTTTCATCACCAATATGATGCAACAGTGGAAAATTCCACCCCGACCTCATGTGACAAGTCGGAATCAAACTTGTTATATGCACAAAATTATTTAAAACATTTTATAAAATTACCTTCAGGCTATTGTATACATAACATAAATGAAATTTGTGTTTAGGCTTAAAGGCCATTCCCAAGATACTCTGTTTTGTATATATGCAAATATTCCAAAGTCCAAAAAAATTTTTAAAATCGGACAAATTTTTAGTCCCAAGCATTTCAGCTAAGAGATACTCAACTGGGCTGGGCACAGTGGCTCAAGCCTGTAATCCCAGCACTTTGGGAGGATGAGGCAGGTGGATCACTTAAGGTCAGGAGTTTGAGAACACCACCCTGGCCAACATGGTGAAACCCCAACTCTACTAAAAATACAAAAAACAAAAAAAAATTAGCCAGGCATGGTGGTGCGCACCTATAATCCCAGATACTAGGGAGGCTGAGACAGGAGATCACCTGAACCTGGGGGTGAGGCCACAGTCAGCTAAGATCATGCCATTGCACTCCAGCCTGGGCAACAGAGCAAGACTTCATCTCAAAAATTTAAAAAAAGAGATACTCAAATTGTATTCTCAAATAATTAATGCTGTAACCTTTCCAGAAGTTGACAGTGATCACCTCACTCCTATATTATAGTCATCCTTAGGTCTTTGATTACATACCAGACTAGAAAAGCTGAGATACAAAGGACTCTGTGGCATTATCAGATTTACAGTATGCTATACTAGCAATAAGTAACGTAAGAGGCATTATGGGTACTCTGAAATATAGCCACAAACTTGGTATTAGAGACCTGAGTTCAAGTGCCAGATTTGCTGTTTCTTAGATATACGACATACTACTTCTCAGAATTTCATCAGTAAAATAGATAACAATAGCCACTCCAAAGGGATGTAATGAAAATTAAATAAGACAATGCAAATACTGTGCACAGTGCCTGCGTCACACAATAAATGCTCAACCAAGAGGTATTCTCATTATAGCACAAAGTTCGAGACAGGCACTCCACCACGAGATGAGACCAGAGAGACAGGCTAGGACCGGATTATGGAAGAGGCTCACTAAGTTTAGAGTTGGATATGTTGATAGGGGTTCTGGTCTCACTGCTGAAGTCTGAAGCTGGAAAACAGATCTGGACTAGATTTTTGAGTCCTGTGAGTGGCAGTTTAAACCATGAGAACGGATGAAACTACCCAGGGAAAGCACAGGAAAAGGAGTCAGAAAACAGGAAAGAATGGAATCCTGAGAACTTTTGAAGAAAACCTTAAAACTGTGGTCAAAATAGAAAAAAAAAAAGACCAAAGAAATGGCAGTACTGGGAAGGGTTTACAGAAGGGTTAAGAGATACGCAGTATCAAACAGTGTGTAATTTTGTCAATCAAAGTACTATTTTTTTTAACTACCTCAAATTAAATACTTCAGAATTAAATCATCTCAGCTTTTCTCAACACTGCAGTAACCAGTGCTTTGAATTTAGACAGCTCAACGGTATTTTACCATCATCTACTGTCACTGTCCCTGCAAGGGGAGCAGGTTCGAGAGTCTCCAGGTTTCAGTGTTAATAAGTAGTCCACAGCACTTTCCACAGGAAGTTTAAATACAATGGCTTTTAAAAATAACTGTTAGTTTATAAAGTAACTTAAACTTTTCATCTTTAAGTTTGCTCACATTTATATATACACAAAAATCAGGTGGCCAGGTAGTCCGGTTCATCTTCACCAAGATATCTTGGAACTTTTCTCCTGTTTTAGACCCCCATAATCAGAACTCAGTTCCTGTGCCTATTAGAAGGGACAGACAGCACAGCAATAGGAAGGTTCACTAAAGTCATGATTGCGTGCGATTGATAAAACGTAACTATGATGTTTATAAAAGCTAACCAGAGACCAGGCATGGTGACTCACACCTGTAATCCTAGCACTTTGGGAGGCTGAGGTAGACAGATCAATTGAGCTAAGGAGTTTGAGTTCAGCTTGAGCAATATGGAAAAACCTTCTATCTACAAAAAATAACAAAACTTTAGCCAGCTGTGGAAGTGTGTGCCTGTGGTTCCAGCTACTTGTGGGGCTGAAGAGGATGGCGTGAGCCTGGGAGGTCGAGGCTGCAGTGAGCTGGGATCACGTCACTGCACTCTAGCCTGGTTGACAGAGTGAGACTGTCTTAAAAAAAAAAAATCTAACCATAGCATTTTTCTGCTTCAAATACCTATAGAGAATCAAGTCTCAGTTCGGCAGCCCCCACATCTGCCACTCCCAGGAGGCCTGCCATGCGAAGGATTCCTCCCTGCTGAGGATCACCCCAGCCCTACACAACCATCCCCTGCTACTTTTTATACAGGATCCTCTACCAGAACTTGTCATAATCAGCTCTGTAGCACCTATATCAACTGTGCTGGGTACACAGGAGGGGTCTTTACTGAAAGAAACAACATAAACAGGTTCTGACCCCCATTTGCTGAGTAAATACTAAGTAAAATTAAAATACATAACTTTAGGTTGAGAAAGTACTATAATGAAATTACTTTACATAAATCTTCACATCAAAATAGTTCAATATTAAAGAAAATAATTAAATTCACATATATCAATTGGCTGAAGTTTTCTGAAAAAAGCTTACATGCTCATGGTTTCAAGGTACTAATTAACAGAAAGGCTTTCAAAACTGAAATAGGGGTCTCAGCAGCTCGGGTGGCGGGAGGAATGCCAGCAGCCAGGCAGCCCAGCTTCTCGGAGGCTCTCAGCGCCGTGGCCCACAGGTGCCCCGCAAGGGTCCTCCCCACCACCAAGATGCCCAAGAGGAAGGTCAGCTCAGCCGAAGGCGTGGCGAAGGAAGAGCCCAAGAAGATCTGCACACTTGTCAGTTAAACCTGCTCCTGCAAAAGTGGAAACCAAGCCAAAAAGGCATCAAGAAAGGATAAATCTTTAGATTTTAAAAAATGCAAACAAAAGGGAATAGGGGAGCAAAGGGAAAACAGGCCAAAGTGGCTAACCAGCAAACTAAAGATTTACCTGCAGAAAACGAAGCAACTAAAACCGCGGAGAATCCAACCTCTGACGAAGCAGGAGAGAAAGAAGCCACGTCCGATTAACATTATATACCATGTCTTGTCTGCAGTCCCTGCCTCCCTTCTTGCACAACCCAGAGTATCTTTATCAACTGTTTTGTGCATGCAAGTTTTTTAGTAGCTCTAGAAACATCTTTAAGAAGCGGAAAATCCCACTTCATCCCATTGTTAAGTATAAATGTTTTTTCAAGAGGTGTAATAATTCTCTGGATGTTTATTTTTTGGTAAAACCAGAAAACGGTATGGGAATATTGAATGGCAGGAAGTTTTGACTGTCTTGGGTATCAGCTCGACATTCCACAGCTGGAGGCTTAGTTTTTATAAATGGTAATACGAAGCATACTAAACGGGAATACAGAGTCAGAACCCTGTCTTTAATGTCTTGAGCCTTTTAAATTACTTCATTCCCATGTCGTTTTTTCACAGAATTGGTCCCTAAAGGAAACCATGGCTTGATCATGGCTCTCCCTGTCAGAACTGCATACACCGGAACATCTTTGGTCACAGAAGTCCTGCTTTCCTAATAACTGTGTTAGTGTGCTATGAAAGACTGAAAATCTGAGTATACAGTGTACATGCTATTGAACTGTGAATTGGTGGAACATGTGCGGCTTATCAACACTTGTAGATACTGGCTCTTGATATCCTCTTAAAAAAATTGCCTCTAAACGTTAAGTTGGAACCTCATTATAATAACTATTTAAAAAAGAGGCTGGGCACAGTGGCGCACGCCTATAATCCCAGCACTTTGGGTGGCCAAGGTGGGAGAATTACTTGAGGCCAGGAGTTTGAGACACGCCTGGGCAAAATGGTGAGACCTTGTCTCTACAAATAATGAAACAATTAGCCAGGCAGGGTGGCATGTACCTGTGGTCCCAGGTACTTGGGAGGCTGAAGCGGGAAGATCACTTGAACCTGGGCAGTCAAGGCGTGGCAGTGAGCCATGATCACTCCTCTGCACTCCAGCCTGGACAACAGAGAGAGACCCTGTCTCAGAAAAAAGAACTACAATACAGCTCAAGCCTGTAATCCCAGCACTTTGGGAGGCCGAGGCGGGTGGATCACGAGGTCAACAGATCCAGACCATCCTGGTCAACATGGTGAAATCCTGTCTCTACTAAAACTACAAAAAATTAGCTGGGCACGGTGGCATGTGCCTGTAATCCCAGCTACTCAGGAGGCTGAGGCAGGAGAATTGCCTGAACCCAGGAGGCGGAGGTTGCGGTGAGCCAAGATCGCGCCATTGCACTCCAGCCTGGGTAACAAGAGTGAAACTCCGTCTCAAAAAAAAAAAAAAGAACTACAATACAGGTTTTCTAGATTTTTGGTATGTATGTATGTTAAGAATATATTAAGTATTGTGTGCAAATTGAAATGTCTGTATACTCATTCTCAATACAACAAATAAAATCTCAATTACAAAAGAAAAAACTGAAATAATACTTAGAAAAAAAAATCAAAGGTAGCAATTAAGAGATCCAAAAGTCTGTTTTATATCACTTTAGCTATCTGCCAAAACAAGTGAGGACTTCTTAACTCAGGGGCTAATAACTAATATCATTCAAGTCAATACAATGTATATAATAGATCTCCTAAGTGAGAACATAAGGATGTCTTATCTCAGAATTCCTTTTTACATAACAGATATAAAAATTAATATATCAGAAACACTGGTTAGCTTATGCCTGTAATCCCAAAACTCTGGGAGGCCAATACAGGAGGACTGCTTGAGGCCAGGAGTTTGAGACCAACCTGTGCAACATGATGAGACCTATCTCATCACCAAACCCAGACTGAATTTAAAAATTTTAAATGTATTTTAAAATCACAAAATGTAAAAATATAACCAATGGAAAGAAAATACTTGCAACATTACATGGCTGACCCTTGAACAACACACATTTGAACTGCACAGGTCTACTTATATACAGACGTTTTTCAGTGAAAGTTACAAGTGTACCTGCCTCTCCTGCCTCCTCTGCCTCCCTGGCCTCCATTTCTACCTCTTCCGCTTCTGCAGTTCCTGAGACAGCAAGACCAAGCCCTCTTCCTCTTTCTCCTCAGCCTACTCAGTAGGAAGAGGATGAGGATGAAGACTGTTATGATCCACTTAATAGTCAATATATATTTTTTATCTTCCTCATGATTTTGTTTTTCTGTTTTTTTTTTTTTAGAGAGAGTCTTGCCCTGTCACCCCGGCTGCAGTGCTGTGACCTCGGGTCACTGCAACCTTCACCTCCCAGGCTCAAGTGATTCTCTTGCTTCAACCTCCTGAGTAGCTGGGACTATAAGCGCCGACCACCACACCCCACTAATTTTTGTATTTTTAGTAGAGACAGGGTTTCGCCATGGTGGCCAAGCTGGTCTCAAACTCCTGACCTCAAGTGATCCACCCGCCTTGGCCTCCCAAAGTGCTGGGATTACAGGAATGAGCCACCACATGTCGCCCCTTATGATTTTCTCTTCATTTATTTATCTGCTTTTTTTCTTGAGAGGGACTTTTGTTCTTGTTGCCCAGTCTGGAGTGCAGTGGCGCGATCTTGGCTCACTGCAACCTCTGCCTCCCAGGTTCAAACCATTCTCCTGCCTCAGCCTCCCAAGTGGCTGAGATTACAGGCATGCACCACCATGCCTGGCTAATGTTGTATTTTTAGTAGTGACAGGGTTTCTCCGTGTTGGTCAGGCTGATCTCAAACTCCCTGACCTCAGGTGATGCGCCCACCTTGGCCTCCCAAAGTGCTGGGATTAGAGCTGTGAGCCACCACGCCCGGCCCCCTATGATTTTCTTAACATTTCCCTTCCCCTAACTTTAAGAATACAATAAATTATACATATAACAACAAAAAACTATGTGGCAACTGACTATTCATGTTATCAGTAAGGCTTCCAGTCAACAGTTGGCTATTAGCAGTTAAGGTTTTTGGAAGTCAAAAGTGATGTGGATTTCTTACTGTGCTGGCAGGGCAGGGTTCAGTGCTCCTAAACCTATGTTGTTCAAGTGGCAACTGTACTACAGAGAAATAGCAGCTAAGATAAATACTTTATTTTTTTTTTAATTCAGTAAGAAAACACACCTGCCCCAATAGAAAAAACACAAAGGGAATCAATGGACCATTACTGAGAGAAACACAAATGTGCAAGGAAAAAAAGTTAATCTTCCTAGTAATCAAAAAAAAAAAAATCAAAGCAGAAAGCAGTTCCCCTGTAACCTAAAGAAAATGAAAAACATGACTCCTGATTGCCTCAGGGAAAAAGGCACTCTAATGCACTGCTGGTAGGAGTAGAAGTCAGGGTTTTTTAAAAATCCTTTCTGAAAAGCAATTTGATAACATATTTTTAAAAGAAACAAGAAAAGTTTGGAGAGTTTATTTCCACATTCATCGATTCATAAATGGATTTGATACCAAACTGAACCCAAATTCATGAATGGGGCCATACCAAACCCCAAATAAGTGGGGTTCAGAACTTTTATAAGATCCTGACTCCTGACTTAGACTGGTGCCTTATCACTTGATCTCTGACTCCTGCCTTGTCTTTATCACACAATCTAATCCGATTCCAATCTCAGTAACAATATGCTCACTAGGAGAGCATCTAAGTGAGGAGAGGTGGGTAAATACAATGGGTACAGAATATATTAAATAAATCTGCAAAGTAATCCCAAACATAGTATGTTAATAACCATCATCATCGTTTTTACACATTTACTCCTCACATTTGTCAAGAAAGCTTCATAAAATATAAACATGAAGCGGAATCTTAAGAAATTCTACAGAAAACAAATACATAATACTCAAACCAGCAATTTCTGTTGGAAAAATACAGAATATCATAAAAGCACAAACTTCTGTTTTTAAAATTAGCTTGTTCAACTCTCATTTATTCCAGTAAAATAAATGGAACTTCTTGCTAATGTTATTTACTTAAGGACGACTATTACTAAGAAAAATCAAACTACATGCAATATTTAGTAAATATTTATTCAGCCACTATTATAGATCAGGCATTGAACAAGGGGACTTAAAAGATGGGTGTACATGGAATATTATGCAGCCATCAAAAACGATAAGTCCTTTGTAGGGACATGGATGAACCTGGAGACCATCATTCTCAGCAAACTGACACAAGAACAGAAAATGAAATACCGCATGTTCTCACTCATAGGTGGGTGTTGAACAATGAGAACACATGGACACAGGGAAGGGAGTACTACACACTGGGATCTGTTGGGGGGAATAGGGGAGGGGCAGCGGGGGGTGGGGAGGCAGGAAGAGACGGCATGGGGAAAAATGCCAGATATAAGTGAAGAAGAAGGCAGCAAATAACACTGCCACATGTGTACCTATGCAACTATCTTGCATGTTCTTCACATGTACCCCCAAACCTAAAATGCAATAAAAAAATAAAAGATGGGTGTAATCCAACTTGTTTTCTTTTCTTACCTTTTTTTTTTTTTGAGATGGAGTTACCCAGACTGGAGTGCAATGGCCCGATCTCAGCTCACCGCTACCTCCGCCTTCTGGGTTCAAGAAATTCTCCTGCCTCAGCCTCCCAAGTAGCTGGGATTACAGGAGCGCACCACCATGCCCAGCTAGTTTTTGTATTTTTGGTAGAGACAGGGTTTCACCATGTTGACCAGGATGGTCTCGATCTCTTGACCTCGTGATCCACCCGCCTCGGCCTCCCAAAGTGCTGGGATTATAGGCGTGAACCACTGCGCCCGGCCCCAACTTGTTTTCAAATCCTTTGACAGTTACCCAAATTGAGATGTTTACCTGTGTCCTTTACATTAGGCTATGATCTAGAGCACTAAGGTCCAACAGAAATATAACCAAGCCACATATACGCTGTAATTCTCTAGTAATCTCATTTTTTAAAAAGTAAAAAAGAAAAAAAAAGTTAATTCTAATATAATTAACCCAACATACGCAAAAGTTATCATCTCAACATGTAATCAACATGTAATCAAACTTTTAAAAGACTGATAAGATACTGGCTTTTTTGCATAATAAATATTTCAAAACCCACTATGTGTTAAACATACACTTACAGCATCT
Source organism: Leontopithecus rosalia (assembly GCA_028533165.1). Classification (NCBI taxonomy): domain Eukaryota; kingdom Metazoa; phylum Chordata; class Mammalia; order Primates; family Cebidae; genus Leontopithecus; species Leontopithecus rosalia. Next base: position 3,906,799 of record CM052665.1, read on the forward strand.
CCATTCAGACTAGCCACATTTCAAATGCTCCACAGTCACATGTAGCTGGTTGTTACCCTACTGGACACGACAAATCTAGAGGCTGCTTATAATAGAAAAAAAAAATACACACTGGGTTATGCAGCTGAATTTTAATAATGATTTATTGAGAAAATTCAATTATCTGTTCTACTTGGAAATCAACACATTCTCCTTTCTCTGAACTCTGTCTTTTCTTTAAACAAATCATTCCAGAGAGTATATACAGAAAAGCTGCTAAGAAAAGCAAAGAGTAAGAAAGACGAATTAAATTGAACACTACTTCGAATTACACATTTTCACTGTTTTTAGTTAAAAGAACGTTAAGTTATGATACCTTCATAAAAACCAAATATATTTCTTATAAATAGACACAGAGGAAAATGAGGAGCCAACTAATATTAATGATTCTCAAGTAGAGACTTTGAAATTAGACCAGAACAAAATTAAAACAAATAAATCAGAATCTATGAACCCAAAATCACATCTTTGACTTTTTTTTTTTTCTTTTGAGACAGGGTTGCACCGTGTCACCCAGGCTGGAGTGCACTGGTGCAATCCCGGATCACTGCAATCTTCGCTGCCTGGGCTTAAGTGATCCTACTGACTCAGCCTCCGGAGTAGCTGGGACTACAGGCGCTCCTTTATTGTAGAAATGGGATTTCCCCATATTGCCTAGGCTGGTGTCAAACGCCAGAACTCCAACGATCAGTCGGCCTTGGCATCCCAAAGTGCTGAGATTACAGGCGTGAGCCACCACACCTAGCCCATCTTTGACTCATACAGTGGATCTTACCACTTATATTTAAAACATTCAAATTCAGTTAAGAGCTAACAATGGGGAAAAATCTCAAGTTTCATTTAAATTTTTTTTCAAACCTCGACGTGTATTCTCCACTATAATGTGTAAGTGCAGCTTTTCGGATTCGTTCTTTAAAGGACAGCTCATTCTTATGGCAAACATATTTAAAATGTTAACAGTTAAAAAGAAAAAAAAAACTTTGTTTTATCTTACCCTTGGCCAAATTCCAGATTCGAACTACGCAAAGTCAACATTATTTATATAACAAACACAAAGTGTCTTTATAGGTTAGGCCCCAGTTTCAAAAGGATCAATTCACTGAATACTTCCTAAGACAGTGCCTGGCACAAGGTATTGTCTTAACAAATGTTTGTTGAATGAGTATCAAGTTACAGGTACTAATTATTAATACATCTACCATTTCAAAATGAAATATTAAAAAGTGGACCCGGCCGGGCGCTGTGACTCACGCCTGTAATCCCAGGACTTTGGGAGGCCAAGGCGGGCAGATCACGAGGTCAAGAGATCGAGGCCATCCTGGCCAACATGGTGAAACCCCATCTCTTCTAAAAATACAAAAATTAGCTGGGTGTGGTGGCGCGCGCCTATAGTCCCAGTTACTCAGGAGGCTGAGGAAGGAGAATTGCTTGAACCTGGGAGGCGGAGGTTGCAGTGAGCCGAGATCGCGCCACTGCACTCCAGCCTGGCGCCTGGCAAAGGAGCGAGACCCTGTTTCAAAAAAAAAAAGCGGACCCTTTCAATTAAAAGGTTTTACTAGAGACCATATAAAAATTGGAAGCTACATTACAGTTAAAACAAAAAAAAAAAACCACTATCCAGCACTTGCTCTCATTGAATACAATATTTCTAAGACACAGAGTATTATCCCTCTCATTTAATATTTAAGAAAGGTCGGGCCAAAAATGGTTGAGTCATGCAATTATTAACTAGTGGAGCCAGATTTCAAGCCCACGTCCTCAAACACAACTGTGTGGGGGTGTGTGGAGGTGTAAATTGGAATGGAATGTGCCGATGTCTTGAAAACGATATTCCATGTCCCCTCTTTTTAAAAGAATTTCCATTACAAAAAGCTTCAGAGGAAAAACACACCACGGACAGTTTTAATTCCCCACACACACATACACACAAACTTTTTAATAAATTCAAACCTATTTAAAATATAACGATGATAAATATTGTCAATCGTAAGGTAAAGACGACCGGACAGGCTACATCCTCCAATCTCTGCCTCCCGGGCCAAGTCACCGTGGGAATGAAAGCATCCCTTGCGGCCTGGGATAGACTCGGCCAGGCGCGGGGAAGAGGCGGCCCGCCCCAGGGGCGCGGCCATCCCCAAAGCCTTTAGACGGCCCGGACACCGGCTCCATCCTACCTGACAGGCTCCCGCCACCGCTTGAACCAGCCGCAGCAAGTGGCCATCAGACTGAACATCCCGGGTCGCTCCTCCCGCCACTTCCCATCCGAGCCCGGAGCGGACGCCGCAACCCAGCTCTTCTCCGGGGGCCTCCGCCACTCCGAGGCGCCCCTAAAGTGGATAAGCCGGAGGAAAAGCCGGGAGGGAGGTGAAGGCGGCCGGCCGCAGCACTCAGCCCTGCTAACCGCGTCGGTCCGCGACGACCGCCCTCTTAGCCAGGGGACAGCCTGGCCAGAGACGCAGAAACACCGCAGCGGAGTTAGCGGGACTCGGCTAGAGAAAAGCCCCGCGTCGACGGGCTGACGTCACTTAGAGGCGCGGAAGGCGTTCCCCAGGCAACGCCCGCCCTGCGCTCCACCAATCATCGTTTGAGGGCCTGCGCTGGAGGCCTCTGAGTGGCTGAAGTGTCCTGGCTACCCGCCCCTGCGCGAGACCAGGAAAGGCAAAAGGGGCGTACTCTAGAAGGAGGAGGCGGAGCTCGAGTTAGCCCATTCTTGTAACTAGGCAACCGGAGCGTCCGGAGATAAGCTGGGGCATCCGGGACAAATCTCGAGCAAGGCCTGTCTTTACACGCACGCCAAAAGGTGTTGCCAATCCACGGTGCTGTTCCTTTTCTGTCTCCAGTGTCCCCAGCTGAGATTCAGAGATCTTAGGTCTTGTGCATGGGATTTTTCTTTCTTTCTTGTTTTTTCCTGGTTTGTTTGTTTTGTTTTGTTTTTTTGAGACGGAGTTTCGATGTTGTTACCCAGGCTGGAGTGCAATGGCGCGATCTCGGCTCACCGCAACCACCGCCTCCTGGGTTCAAGCAATTCTCCTGCCTCAGCCTCCCGAGTAGCTGGGACTACAGGCGCGCGCCACCACGCCCAGCTAATTTTCGTGTTTTTAGTAGACAGGGTGTTTCACCATGTTGACCAGGATGGTCTGGATTTCTTGACCTCGTGATCCACCCGCCTCGTCCTCCCAAAGTGCGGGGATTATAGGCGTGAGCCACCGCCCCCGGCCCTTCCTGGTTTGTTTTTTCATGCGCAGGAGTGGGGACCCTCCAGGTTCTGGCAAACTCAAGCAGCATAGCTACGGAAACAGTACACTCATACAATTCTTTTAAGTTAAAGACAAGGGGGAAATCAGCTTGCTAAATTTTCTCAATAGTTCAGATGAGGGTGAAGTCTTACTTTCTAAAATGTTTATCACTGTTACATAAGTGAAATTGAATTGTATGATATTTCTTATGGGGGGAATGTGATTACAAAAGAAAAATGCATTTGTTGTAGGAGATGTGAGAAATACTAAAAAGAAACAAGATGAAAATGAGATCTTACAGAACCACTCAAAGATAACCATTTTGATGTGTGTTTGTTTCAGGATTCTTAGTACATAGGTTACTGGCTGTTTGGTTTCTGCAAGATGAAGATTGTTATCTATTGACTGTTTTGTAATGGTTTATTTTTTTTAATTTAGTAATATTTGCATGTCTTTTATACTCTTTGGAGAAAAAGAAATGACAGCGACATTCCTGGAGGGGAAAAAAAAATCATGCACAAGAGATAGGAGACAGGAGAAAGTTAGAGAGAAAGTTTCCTTCTGAGGCCTTTACTTTGGGATATCTTTTCCTAAGCTCCAACAAATCAAATCAAACCCTATCTATAACATGGAAATTAAAATGCCTCATTTGCCGGGTTGCTAAGATGATGAAATGAGAGAAATGGAGCTCAAGTGCAATTTCTAATAAATAATAGATAGCAATTTTTAAAGTTGATGTTACCTGTCCCATAAACACTTACAGTATGTGGCCTTCTACCTCCAAATGTCCGTGGTAGGAGATAAGAGAAAAGGGCAGGATAAGACTGCAATTCCCCCTTAACTCCAAGCCAATTTAGGACTGTTTCTGCTGACTCTGCTTTCATGACTCACTTTCTTAAACTAGTGTCTTGCGAACCCTAAAGTTCTATTGTTTGTATTCACTCTTTGATCCATTTACTATGATTGGGCTTCTGTCCCATCTAACTGCTGAAAATATATTTCTGATATAACTTATATCTTCCTAATTACCAAATCAGTTATCTTTTCTATCATTATAATATATGGTTAATTTTTCTAAAACTATTTTCTAAAACTGTTTCCTGCCCTACCCTGTAGGGCATAAATATTCCCAGGCACACATTGTTGAATTAAACTGAAAGAAATGTTTACGGACCAGTAACTGTTGTAAGCACTCGGAATATAGTTGTGAACAAAACCTTTAAAAATTCCTGCCCTCATGAATCTTACATTCTACTGGTGAAGACAGATGGAGTGGATAATAAACATAAATAATAAGTAAATTGGACACTATGTTAGAAAATGATGGGAAGAAATGTAAAACTGGATAAAAGAATGGAATTAAGATTAGGAAAGAGGTTAGATTAAGAGTCAAATTCTGGACAGATTTTATTGTATATTAAGAACTGTGTTAAAACCAAAGTTTGGCTATATGAGATTACCAAGTATCAATCAATATTGAGCTAAAGCCAGATGTCACCATCACAAAGTGAATTTCTGAGATTAAAATCCCAGAATTGTATCCAATGATGTATTATCAAATTGTATATTAATAGATTCCAAATGGTTTTACAAAGTTTGACTTTATGAGGCTGGGCGCGGTGGCTTACGCCTATAATCCCAGCAGTTTGAGAGGCCAAGGCGGGTGGCTTGCTTGAGGTCAGGAGTTCGAAACCAGCCTGGCCAACATGGTGAAACCCCATTTAAAAAAAAAAAAAAGAAACAAAGTTTGACATTATGGTGTAGGACACATAAATTTTCAGTGCTGACAATTATTATTGACAGTGTAATGCAAATTTGTGGTGTTAAAAAGATATTCAGGCCAAGAGAAGTGGTTCACACCTATAATCCCAAAGCTTCGGGAGGCCAAGACAAGAGAATCATCTGAGGAGTTCCAGACCATCTCTACCAAAAAAAAAACAAAGTAAAAATTAGCCTGGCATATAGGTGTGTGACTGTAGTCCTAGGTACTTGAGAGAGGAGGATGCTTGAGTCCAGGAGTTTGAGGCTGCAGTGAGCTATGGTTCCAGCCTGGGCAACCGAGTGAGACCCTGTCTCAGATAAATAAATAAATAAGGCTGGGTGCTGTGGCTCACACCTGTAATTGCAGCACTTTGGGAGGCCGACGTGGGCAGATCCGTTGAGGTCAGTAGTTCAAAACCAGCCTGGCCAACTTGGTGAAACCATGTCTCTACTAAAAATACAAAAAAAAAAAAAATTAGCCAGGCATGGTGACAGGCGCCTGTAATCCCAGCTACTCAGGAGGCTGAGACAGGAGAATCGCTTGAACCTGGGATGCTGAGGTTGCAGTGAGCTGAGATCACACCACTGCACTACAGCGTGGGCGACAGAATAAGACAAAACAAATTTTTTTAATTAAAAAATAGATGTATAGATAGATATTCACTTTCTTTTTTTGAAACGGAGTTTTGCGCTTGTTACCCAGGCTGGAGTGCAATGGCGCGATCTCGGCTCACCGCAACCTCCGCCTCCTGGGTTCAGGCAATTCTCCTGCCTCAGCCTCCTGAGTAGCTGGGATTACAGGCACGTGCCACCATGCCCAGCTAATTTTTTGTATTTTTAGTAGAGACGGGTTTCACCATGTTGACCAGGATGGTCTCGGTCTCTTTAACTCGTGATCCACCTGCCTCGGCCTCCCAAAGTGCTGGGATTACAGGCGTGAGCCACAGCACCCAGCCTTATTTATTTGTTTATCTGAGACAGGGTCTCACTGGGTTGCTGAGGCTGGAACCATAGCTCACTGCAGCCTCAAACTCCTGGACTCAAGCATCCTCCTCTCTCAGTCTGGCAAGTACCTAGGCCTATATTCACTTTCAACTGAAGTCTTTAGAGGAGCAAGCTTTTTTTTTAAGATAGCTTATTCTAATATTCCCTCTTTTCTTCATATTCTTTATATTTTAGTATGCTTATATGATTTGTTATGAATGTTGCTGATTCATGATTTTAGTTTTTCCTCCTTAAAAATGTTTGAGATCTCAAAAATGATATTCTTCTCTTATTTCCTTCTCACAAGATGAGGAGATTCCCAAATGGGGCTTTTACTTGGAAGTCTTCTGGCCTAAATAAATTTACATATTTAATTAAATATGGTAATTAAAGGTGATTTTGTTCAACATAATTGAAACAATTCTATAGATATTAAAATTATATTTAAGTAGGTTGGGACTGAGAAAAAAGTGGTATATAGACCAACCTGTTGAAGTCAGACAAACCAAGAAAGAAGAGAATTTAAAAGAGGGACAGGTCATAAATACACTCAATAATTCTTTCTTGAATAAGATCAAGAGGTTCAGGACATGCCACCCAAAAATATGCCATTTATATATATGGGTTATTTTGTGCTCAAGGCAGTTAAGAATCAGCAGAAGTAGAAAAGGCTTTTTACCACCACTTCACCTGTAAAATAAATTTCCCCTTATAAAGAAAATCTACAATTACAGAAGAAATTTTCATTAGTAAATGTATCTATCTGTGCCAAGAAGCCAGCTACTCCCAGAGACACCTTTTATTACCGGAGAGACCCGCATTACAAGCAACCTTTATCAACCACACTTTTCCTTTCCTTCCCTTCTCTTTATTTGCCTTGTCTACCCAAGAGGCCTCAAAGCCCTATTCATTTCCATAGCTTGGGATGATATGTCTTAATCATCTGGATACCTCCTGGAGTCTCATTTTTGTGAAATTCCCATGCACACATGTATAATTAAATATTGTTTTCTCCTCTTTCTCTATGCCCATTTAATTCTTATACCAGCCACAGAACCTGCAAGGGTAGTGGGAAGCATCTTTCTTCCCCTACTGAGTGAATGTGAATTCCTCAGCCCATGTTCTTATTAGAAAAAGTAGGTCGGATGCAGTGGTTCACACCTGTAATCCCAACTTCGGGAGATTGAGACTGGTGGATCACAAGATCAGGAGTTTGAGACCAGCCTGGCCAACATGGCAAAACCCTGTCTCTACTAAAAATACAAAAATTAGGCTGGGCGCGGTGGCTCACGCCTATAATCCCAGCACTTTGGGAGGCCAAGGCGGGTGGATCACGAGGTCAAGAGATCGATACCATCCTGGTCAACAAGGTGAAACCTCGTCTCTACTAAAAATACAAAAATTAGCTGGGCGTGGTGGTGCGTGCCTGTAGTCCCAGCTACTCGGGAGGCTGAGGCAGGAGAATTGCTTGAACCCAGGAGGCGGAGGTTGCGGTGAGCCGAGATCCTGCCATTGCAGTTCAGCCTGGGTAACAACAGCGAAACTCTGTCTCAAAAAAAAAAAAATACAAAAATTAGCCGGGCGTAGTGGCGGGTGCCTGTAATCCCAGCTACTCGGGAGGCTGAGGCAGGAGAATCGCCTCAGTTTTGGAGTGAGCTGAAGTGTGGAGATCTTTGGTTAAAGAGTACAGGGTGAGGTTTGGGATGGGAATGAAGGAGCTGGATTATCATGCCGATTGCTGTGTCAGAGTCTTCAAACACAAACAAAAGCTTTACGATTGTAATGTCAGAAATCCTGCCTATCTTCAAGCTTTCTGATTCTAATGTCGGAAATCCTATCCATAGGAAAAATGGGGACGCAAAAGTGCAACTTGATTAATCTTTAATTATAAATATATTTCTGTCCAGATTTCGTGTTAACCCTCTGTGGATGGCTTCAAGTGCTGCTAGTTAACGCACACTAACTGCTTCGTATGTTATCTGCTGGAATCCTTAGGTCAGCACCATGAAACCTATTATCCCTGTTTTAGGGATGATACAACTGAGGTTTGAGAGAGGTTAAGCAATGTACTTAGTTACGCAACTAGTAAGTAGCATAATATTGCCACGTGAATTCAGGTAGTTCAGCTTCAGAGACAGCCTTAAACGTATTTCAAACGTGTACCTACGCCTAAGGACAAAAACTAGACGTAATATGCAAAACGTAAAATGAGCTGTTTGAAGGTACTGGAATTTGATACATTCTCTATTTTTTCTAAAACATGTCTTGCTATAGGTTTTTCTTTTTCCATCATAAATACAAGACCCCCCCCCAAAAAAAAAAGAAAACATGTGGATGATCAGAATGACCCCATTTGATTTTCGTTCCACCGTAGTTCTTCGTAAAGTCCTCACTGACTTCCAGGTATTGCTTAATATCTTCACGGACGAGTCAGTCTTCACTACTTCTCCTTTCCAACCCGGAGATCCTTCCTCTTGAACCCTGGAAGTTCTCTTGAAAGTCCGAGAACTGCGTTCCCATCCCTTCCCCTCTGGAAAGCTCACGCCGCGGAGGAAGGGCGGAGAAGCGACTGGGGAGCTGGGGAGGGGAGGTCTCGGCGGTGTTTACTGGGCCTGCAGCGCGCTCCCGGGCCCCTCCCCCGGCTCCGAAAAGCTTCCTGGAAAGGTCCCTGTTATCACTTCCCCTCCCGGGCTGGGGGCTGGGAGCGGGCGGTCCCGTCCGCCCTCGGCTGTTCCGCCGGGGCTCGCTGGCTCGCAGGCGCCGCGCGCAGCACGGCTCAGACCCAGGCGCACGGGCTGGAGCTCCGCGGGCCGAGCTCGGGCCCCGCCGTGACGCGCCGCCGCGCGCCCGAAATGAGGGTCCTGGGTGGGCGCTGCGGGGCGCTGCTAGCGTGCCTCGTCCTAGCGCTTCCCGTCTCGGAGGCAAACTGTGAGTAATCAATAACGTCGCTTCTCCCCCGGCAGCGAAGCCGACGAACTGCGCGCCCTGCTTAGCTGGATTTTCTTCCTCAGAGCTGCGGCCGCCTGAAAGTTTGCAGCAAGTGCCGACAGAGCCGGCGGAGGGAAGCAGCGGCGCACAGGGCAGGCAAAGCAGCGGCGGGGCTGCTGGGGCAGGGTCGCTCTGCACGGTCGCGAGAATGCATTGTCTGCAGGACAGATGCCAGAACCTGGGTGACGCCGAGTATCAATGGACCGATGACAACACCCGCGCCTTTCCCTTCAAAGCCCAGGTTCCCAGTCAGAACAAGAGGAGCAGATTCCAGGATAGGAGTAGGGGAGAAAAGGTGGCACACTGGGTCTTCCCTTTGTCCCAGCGCCTGCCCCCAACCTGCGACCGACTCCTGAAACCTACCTCCCTTTTGCAATTTCTGGACTTTGAGCTTGATTTGCTTGTCTCACATTAACGAACTGTTTTAAAATGACTGAGGGTTTGGATAGCAGTAGAAATATGTCACTTTCTAACCCTGAAACCAAAAGGATCGTTTTGTACTGAGGATTTTTTTTAACACTGTGTGCCAGTGATCTGAGGGGGTGGTATGAATTCTTTATCTTTGTTTTCCGGTTCTTCATGTCCTTATGCCTGGATTCAAGACAGGGTATTTAGTTTTTTCTGAAAAATATATAAGGAAAGCAAGGCATTTAGTACATTTTAGTGGTCAATTTGTTTTCTAAAGTCGTGTGTTTATTGAATAAAAATGCCCCCCCCCTTTTTTGAGACGGAGTTTCGCTCTGCTGCCCAGGCTGGAGGGCAGTGACGCGATCTCCGCTAACTGCAGCCTCCCCTTCCTAGGTTCAAGCGATTACGCCTCAGCCTCCCGAGCAGCTGGGATTGCAGGTGCCCCCACGACACCGGCTAATTGTCTTGTATTTTTACTAGAGACAGGGTTTCACCATGTTGGCCAGGATGGTCTCGATCTCTTGACCTCGTGATCCACCTGCCGCGGCCTCCCAAAGTGCTGGGATTACAGGCGTGAGCCACCGCGCCGGGCCCTCGGCTGTTTTATTTGCAGGGATTGGAACTGAAGAGGGCACTCTGAATTACAAATAACATTTAGGAGCCTAGAGCTCCAAAGTAAACTTTTCAAAGATGGAAATTTCAGGAGAATTTTCCATCAATTATATATCAATTTACTAACATTTCACTAGTTTCTATTAGTTATCAAGATGAATGTGGTACTTTAAAAATCGAACTTGGGACTGAAACCTTAGTTTTTGATCCTACGTTAAAGAGCTACAATTGCCAAACTTTACCTTTCAAAACGATATCGTTAAGCCGATTTGTAACTACATGTGCTCCTTACCTATATAGTTCATTAGGACAAGTACATATTTGCTTCATAGCTGGGGTTTTGGAGAGGAGAACGGCAAACTGTCTTGCCACACTTAACTCCTTGTCATCATAGAAATTTGCTAGGCCTTTTTTGTAGAGATTGTTACATTTTGACTGGATCTAGGCAGAGGTAAAAATTATCTGGGTTTGTGTAGGTTTACTATATACAAACATACGAAGAATTACACTTGTTATATATAAACGCTGATAGAACAGATAAATAATTCTTCCAGTATAGAACATAAGAAATAGTTGGCTTCATAACGCTTTGGCAAAAAAGTTTTTGATTGCTTAATTGGATTAAAAGTCATCTGTGGTTTACTGATGAGGAAATTTAGATACAGATGTGATGCTTTTAACCCATATGATTTTATTTTATTTATTCTTTTGAGACAGGATCTGGCTCTGTCACTCAGGCACAAACACAGCTAACTGCACCTCCCCCTCCCTGGCTCAGGGGAGCCTCCCCGCTCCGCCTCCTGAGTAGCTGGGACAACAGGCGTCCACCACCATGCCCTGCTAACTCTGTGTGTGTGTGTGTGTGTGTGTGTGTGTGTGTGTGTGTGTGTGCGCGCGTGCATGTGTTTGGTAGAGTTGGTGTTTTGCCATACTGCTTAGGCTGGTCTTGAACGCCTGTGTTCAAGCGGCCTGCCTACTTTGGCTGCTCAAAGTGCTGGGATTACAAACATGAGCCATCGTGCCCAGACTCTAGATGATTTTAAATTTGAGATATAATTAGTGTTGTAAATATTTTATTTATAATTCACTGTGTAGTCCTATATTTTTCTTTCTTTCTCTCTTTTCTTGCTTTATTTTATCTTCTTTTTTTCTTTTCTTTTCTTTGTTTCTTTCTTTCATTTTGAGATGGAGTCTCGCTCTGTTACCCAGGCTGGAGTGCAGGAGTGCAGTGGCATGATCCGAGCTCACTGGAACCTCCGCCTCCTGGCTTCAAGTAACCCTCCCACCTCAGCCTCCCAAGTAGCTGATATTACAGGCACGCTCCACCATGCCTGGCTAATTTTTTGTATTTTTACAAGTACAAAAGGACTTCACCATGTTGGCCAGACTCATCTTGAACTCCTGACCTCCAGTGATCTGCCCGCCTCGGCCTCCCAAAGTGCAGGGATTACAGGTGTGAGTCCCGACATCCAGCCTATAATTCATTGTTCAGTCTATAGAAAGCTATGCACTATTAAAATGTATATATACATTTTTTTTGAGGCAGAGCCTTACTCTGTGGCCAGGCTGGAGTGCAGTGGTGTGATGTTGGCTCACTGCAACCTCTGCCTCCCGGGTTCAAGTAATTTTCCTGCCTCAGCCTCTCAAGTAGCTGAGACTACAGGCATGCACCACCACGCCTGGCTAATTTTTGTATTTTTGGTAGAGATGGGGTTTCATCATGGTGGCCAGGATGGTCTTGATCTCTTGAGCTTGTGATCTGCCCGCCTTGGCCTCCCAAAAGTGCTGGAATTACAGGCGTGAGCCACCGCGCCCAGCCAAAAAATATTTTTGTCATTACAAAAGCATAAATTTAGAGACGGTGTCTTGCTATCTTGCCCAGACTATTCACAGGCACTATTATAGTGCACTACAGCTGTGAACTCCTGGCCTCAAGCAACCCTCTCATGTCAGCCTCCTGAGTGTCTGGGACTACCGGCATGCCCTACCATGGCTGCTTTATAGTTGTTATTTAAAGAAAAACATTTACAAGGTGGGTGGATCACGAGGTCAAGAGATCGAGACCATCCTGGTCAACATGGTGAAACCCCGTCTCTACTAAAAATACAAAAAATTAGCTGGGCATGGTGGC
>CM052665.1:3919457-3948908 GCA_028533165.1 Leontopithecus rosalia
CGACGCCCCTCCCCCCAGTAATGGCAGACACCCCTCCGGTAATGGTGACGCACCTCCCCCCAGTAATGGCGGATACCCCTCCCGTAATGGCGACGCCCCTCCCCCCAGTAATGGCGGACGCCCCTCCCACACCGAGCTCCAACACCTTGCTGGTCTTCGTGGGGTGGGACGCCCCAAGCCAGATCACCTGGCTCCCTGACCTCAGCCCCGTTATTTTCGGGGAAATGAGCGGTTCTGTCTTGCTGGCATTTCAGGCGCCACTGGGGCGTGAGAAAAGCAAAAGCACTGCTGGGCTAAAGCAGCGCCCAGTTCTGTGCCGGAAACCCGCTGGGGTTGGAGACACCAGGGAATCTCCTGGTCTGTGCGCTGTGAAGACCGTGGGAAAAGCGAACAGCTGAGCCAGAGAGCCGCTGTGAAGACCGTGGGAAAAGCGAACGCTGAGCCAGAGAGCCGCTGTGAAGACCGTGGGAAAAGCGCAACAGCGGAGCCGGAGAGCCGCTGTGAAGACCGTGGGAAAAGCGAACAGCTGAGCCGGAGAGCCGCTGTGAAGACCGTGGGAAAAGCGCAACAGCTGAGCCGGAGAGCCGCTGTGAAGACCGTGGGAAAAGCGCAACAGCTGAGCCGGAGAGCCGCTGTGAAGACCGTGGGAAAAGCGCAACAGCTGAGCCAGAGAGCTGGGGTGGCCGAGAAGTCCCTAGCGGCTTCCTTTGGCTACGAGAGGGAGGTTTCCGGCCCCCTGTGCTTCCTGGGTGCTGACCCCCCACCCTGCTTCGGTTTGCCCCCCTTGGGCTACACCCACTGTCTTAGTCCTGGTGAGATGAACCCGGTACCTCGGTGGGAAACGTGGAAATCACTCGCCTTCTGCGTTGCTCTCGCTGGGAACTGCAGACCTGAGCTATTTCTATTTGGCCATCCTGGTGGAAGTCCACAACTCCATTTTGTCTATGTGTTTCTTTCATTAGAGCTCTCTGAGTTTTATTATTAACAAAGAAACAAATTAGCAGACTGTTGAATAATCTCTCTTACAGGTATTAGTTTAAGTGTTTCATACCCTTATATTAGTGAAGATAGTCTATGAAGTGATAACACATTAATCCTCAAATCTCCAGATTGATCTTCAAATTTCTAAATCTTGATGGTCTAGAAAAATAAGAGTTTATTTCTTAATCGTATAAAGTCCAATGTGGTTTGTGTAAATCTCTTCCATCTTCGGTTACACCATCTGGAACACATGGTGTCCAATGTTCACGCAAAAAAAAAGAGGAGGCGGGGAGAGCAATGGAGATGGTGTATTGTCAAGGGCCTTAGCATAAAAGTGAGAAACACCCTTCTGCTTATAGTTCACATAGCTACAGCTCAGTGAAGCACATGAAATATTTCTTCAGCATTGTCTCTGTTACATTTTCCCTCTAAGGTTGAAATTAATGTTTCTTCCTCTAAGAGAAGTATAAATACTAATTGCCTATTTAACCTTTGGTAATATATATTACAAAGTGTGAGGTTGTTTTAATCATCTGAATAACATTTATAATAGAAAGAGGGTATAATTAACTCTGCCTACTAACATACCAGTGGGGACTTACTTAGTATTATTACATTGAGTTAGCTGTCAATGTAGCAGAGTGAAAAATATGGTAACAGCTGATATTGAAGTTACTCCTATGGTGGGAACTGTTACTATATTAGAAATTACCTTGAAAAGAAGCCTGAGTTTTGGAAAGTGAAGTCCTAAAAACATGGTCTGTAACCTTGCTATTCCAGTGTGGTTTATGGAACACCAGCATCAGCTTTACCCAGGGACTTATTAAAAATGAAATATATCAGGTCTTACCCTAGGTGTACTCATCCAGAATATGCATTTTAACAAGATTTTCAGGTAATTTCTATCCACATTTAAAGTTTGACAGTCTAGTTGATTTTTTTTTTTTTGAGACACAGTCTTGCTCTGCTGCCAAGCACCAGGCTGGAGTGCAGTGGCGCGATCTCAGTTCACTGCAACCTGCGCCTCCCAGGTTCAAGCAATTCTTCTGCCTCAGCCTCCCAAGTAGTTGGGACCACAGGTGTGTGCCAGCACGCCCAGCTAATTTTTGTATTTTTTAGTAGAGACAGAGTTTCACCATGGTCTTGATCTCTTGATCTCATGATCCGCCTGCCTTGGCCTCCCAAAGTGCTGGGATTACAGGCGTGAGCCACTGTGCCCGGCCTACAGTCTCGTTTTTAAGGAGATGGAGAAGTGAACAAATTTTTGCAGAATGGCCAGAGGGGGCAATGAGGGCAAGAGAAGAGCAGACATCGGAGAAGGGAGAAAGAAAGCTGAGCACGATGGCAAGAGACTGCAGCTTGTGGAGAAGGTCTCCAGTCAGAAATGACTCGATGTGAGATGGATGAAGACTTTTAGGAACTGGCATTTCTTTTTCCTTTTTTTATTTTTAAATTCCTTTTTTTGGTGGTTGTTATTTTGAGAAAAAGTCTCTCACTGTCCCCCAGGCTGGAGTGCAGTGGCATGATCAGAGCTCATTGTGGCCTCAATCTCCTGGGCTCAAGCTGTCCTCCTGCCTCAGCTTCCTGAATAGCTGTGACTACAGGCATGAGTCACCATGCCTGGCTAATTTTGGCCATATTGCCTAGGCTGGTCTCGAGCTCGTGAGCTCAACAGATGTTCCCACCTTAGCCTCCCAAAGTACACAGATTAAAGATGTGAGCCACCGCACCCAGCTAGAAGTGGCATTTCCAAGTTTCAACTTTAAATTACAGAAGTTGCTTAAACAACCAAACCCCCAATTCCTCTGCCTCCAGCGTGTTTTCAAAACATGTCAATTTTCACCTCTAAATTGATTAAGTACTCTCTTAATCCGTTTTCATGCTGCTGATGAACAAGCACCCCAGACTGGGCAATTTACAAAAGATAGAAGTGTAATTGGACTTACGGTTCCATTTGGCTGGGGAAGCTTCACAGTTATGGTGGAAAGCAAGGAGGATCAGGTCCGTCTTACATGTATGGCAGGAGGCAAAGAGAGAATGAGGAAGACACAAAAGCAGAAACCCCTGATAAAGCCATCAGTTCTCCCGAGACTTGTTCACTGCCACGAGTACAGTATGGCTGAAACGGCCACCACGATTCAGCTCTCTACCACCAGGAGCCTCCTGTAGTGCGTGGCAATTATGGGAGTTCAATGCAAGATGAGATTTGGGTGGTGACACAGAGCCAAACTATATCAAGTACAAAGAAAAGAGTTTCATAAGATGCAAGTGAGGAAGAGGTTAGTGAAAGCTAAACAACAAAACCTACAGTGACCATCCGTAAGAATGAAGGAATGCAAGGGTCTTGACAGATGTTAGAACTTTATCAAATATAGGATTGAGTTTCATTATTCCGTGAATCAAAAAGGGCAGGATGCTGTCTGACATTAGCAAGACCTAAACTATCTTCAAATTGTTAAACTTCGATTGAGATTAACAGTGCGTTAATCTGAAAGAGAAAATAACCTTTGTGATGAAAAAAAAGTCTTGATCCTTGTTCTATTAGACGATGCACATTCTTTTTACCTAAATATTCCTGTTTTATTAGGTTTCATTTGACATATGTCTTACAAATACATAGAAGTAAAAACAATAATAATTTTGGGGGTTGGGTGATAATTCAATATTTTTAAACAAAAAATTTCTCTTAATAACAAAAAGCATTGGAAGGACACGGATGTCTTCGGGAAATAGGGTTAGGATACTTTCTATCAACCCTTTTTTGTTTTTTTCTAAATATAATTATTATTGACTCTATTATGAAGGAAACTATTTTCTTTCTTTCTTCAACTTCTATTTTAAGTTCCTGGTACATGTTCAGAATGTGCAGGTTTATTCCACAGGTAAACGTGTGCCATGGTGGTTCGCTGCACGGATCATCCCGTCACCTGGGTGTGAAGCCCAGCGTGCATCAGCTGCCCTTCCCGAACCCTCTCCCTGAATCCTCCTCCCTACAACAGGCCCCAATGTCTGTGGTTTCCCTCCCTGTGTCTATGTGTTCACCTTGTTCAGCTTCGATTTGGAAGACGGAACATGTGGTGTTTGGTTTTCTGTTCCTGCATTAGTGTGCTAAGGATAATGGCTTCCAGCTCCATTCCTGTCCCTGCAAAAGACATGATCTCATTTCTTTTTACGGCTGCATAGTGTTCCATGATATATATATTACCACCTTTTCTTTATCCAGTCTATCATCGATGTGCATTTTGGTTGATTCCATTTCTTTGCAATTGTGAGTAGTGCTGCAATGAACGTACATGTGCATGTGTCTTTATAATAGAACGATTTATATTCCTTTGGATGTAGACCCAGTAATGAGATTGCTGGATCAAATAGTATTTTTTTCTTCTAAATCTTTGAGGAATCACCACACTGTCTTCCCCGATGGTTGAACTAATTTACATTCCCACTGACGGTGTAAACGCTTTCCTATTTCTACACAGCCTTGCCAGCATCTGTTGTTTCTTGACTTTTTAATAATTGCCATCTGACTGACGTGAGATGATGGCATGTCATTGTGGTTTTGATTTGCATTTCTTTAATGTCCAGTGATGTTGAGCTTTTTTCATATGTTTGTTGGCCACATGAATGTCTTCTTTTGTGAAGTGTCTGTTCATGTCCTTTGCCCACGGAAAACCCTTTATTTCAAAGGTTTGTTCTAAATGTAGAAATAGAATCCTCCAATCTTGAGGGGAAAACAAACGATGATTTACGTGGGTAAATTGTGGGCATTTCCACAGATGAGTAGCAGTAGGATCCAGCTCTCACTGGCTCTAGACCATTAGTGTAATTCTTCTTAGTCCCCTCACTCATTTTTTTGAAATGAACTTTAAAAATGCACATTCAGTAATAATGACTTTTACATCTTCATGAAAATGGTAAGATTGTGACTTCTGGCATTTACGCGGTATTTTTAATCTTTCAAAATGGCACATTTGGCATTCCTCAACAAGTTGCACAGCTATTCTGTGACACACTTTCCCAGCTTTAGGAAAATGTTAACTTTACCCTGCGTCTCTCTACCTCTCCCTTTCTGTTCTCATTTGAAGCTCTTGCAGAAATAGTTTACTCTGGAAGTCTCCATTTCCGCTTTTCTCACCCTCCCGCTGGTGTTGGTAACTGAGGCTGTTAATGGTTACCTTACTGTTAACCAAATGCTTACATATTCACTCTCATCCTACGTAATAGTAATTGTTACTGATGACTTTGCCACATTTGGTGCTATCAAGTCTCATCTTTTTGAAATTCATTTCGTTTTATATCTATAATTACTCTCCTAAATCCTGAACATGTTAGTAATTCTGTTTATGTGGTTTAATGATCTTTCTCTTAAATGCTAAATTTTCCCACTGAGTGCAGTGACTTACACCTGTAATTCAGGCACTTTGAGAGGCTGAGGTGGGAGGATTGCTCCAGATCAGGAGTTTGAGACCAGCCTGGGTAGCACAGTGAGACCTTCTCCATCTCTAAAAAAACATTAAAAAAATAAATTAAATGCTAACGTTTCCTGGGATTCTATTATTTTTTAGTTTTATTGCATTTTATTTTTAATTGGAAAATAATCTTAATCCTTAAAATGTTTACAAACATTTATTTTAATATCATTTTCATGTGGTCTCAGAGGGAGAAGACATAAATACTCTCTGCCACCATTAACCGTAAGCCTCACTTTCCGTGCCTTTGCAGAGCAGCTAGAAATAGTCCATGACTTACTTGCCTTGTGTATTCGTCTGCTGAGGTTGCTATGACAAAACAACCCAGATTCTGTGGCTTAACCATAGAAATGTATTTTCTCGCAGTTCTGAAGTCTAGAAAGTCCAACATTAAGCTCAGTTAGCTGTTTCTGCTGCAGGCATTTTTCTGGCTTGCGAATGACTGCTCTCTTGCCGAGTTCTCAGATGGCCTTTCCTTGATGTGTGCACAGGAGATAGAGAACACCCAGGAGAGCTACAGAGAACTCCCGAGTCCTTTCTTATGAGGACACTCATCTTTTTGTTGTTGTTGAGACCGAGTTTTGCTCTGTTGCCCGGGCTGGAGTGCAGTGGCATGATCTCAGCTCACTGCAACCTCCGCCTCCCAGGTTCAAGTGATTCTCCTGCCTCAGCCTGCTGAGTAGCTGGGACTACAGGCATGTGCCACCACACCCGACTGATTTTTTTTTTCTGTAATTTTAGTAGAGACAGGGTTTCACTGTGGTAGCCAGGATGGTCTTGATCTCCTATCCTCGTGATCTGCCCACCTTGGCCTCCCAAAGGGCTGGGATTACAGGCATGAGCCACCACACCTGGCCTGACACTCATCTTTTTTATTATTATTTTTGCTTTTGTATTTTTTTATACTTATTTATTTATATATTTTCAACTTTTATTTTAGATTCATGGGATACATGTGCAGGTTTGTTACATGGGTATATTACATGATGTTCAGATTTGGAGCAAAATGATCCTGTCACCCAAATAGTGAGGATAGCACACAACAGTTAGTTTTTCACCTCTTTCCCCTTCCCTCTCCTCCCTCTTTAATAGTCCTTTGTGTCTATTGTTGCCATCTTTATGGGACACTAATCTTACTGGGAGTCACATTATGACCCCATTTAGTCTTAATTACTTCCTTAAAGGACCTGTCTCCAAATATAGCCACTCTGGGTGTTAGGGCTTCAGCATATGAATTTGGGGAGGGGGACACACATTCAGTCCATAATGCCTTGCCAAGAACAACAAAAATGCTTATTTTATCATTTTACTTACCATGGAAAAAAAAACAGGTAGTTTTTTCATTTCATCTATAGCTCATTTTTTAAATGTGGACCTGAATTTCTATGTTAACTGTCCCTTTCCTTGTTACTTGTTTTATTTTTAATTTTTTCCTCGATTCCTCATCCCAATGATGTTCTCGTTTGTCCTTAATGAGTTATTGTTTTATTTCACTGTTATTTAGATGGTGTCTTAAAGCCTTCTGTTTATTCGACAGAGAGTTCTGAGATGCTGGTAGAAACCATTGAATTAGAAACACTTGATGATATACCAATATTCCAAATTATCTCATTTGCAAATAAGCACTTTAAAAATAAATTATATCTTAAGAGGCAAAGGAAAGCCATTGAGATCTGGAGTCCTTCTAAGCCTCTAAGCACACTTCCAGACTTGCTTATTTCTAAGCACACTTTCAGACTTGCTATTGCAAGAAGTGGGATACTGCAAAATTAGGAGAATTCTTTTACTGTTCCCTTTAAAAACGTCCAGGAATGATCAGGCTGGTGGCTCACGCCTGTAATCCCAGAGCTTTGGGAGGCAGAGGTGGGTGGATCACAATGTCAGGAGATCAAGACCAGTCTGGCCAACATGGTGACACCTTGTCTCTACTAAAAATACAAAAAATTAGCCAGGCATGGTGGCAGGCACCTGTAATCCCCAGCTACTCGGGTGGCTGAGGAAGGAGAATCGCTTGAACCTGGGAGGTAGACATTGTAGTGAGCCGAGACTAGGCCACTGCACTCCAGCCTGGCACCTGGTGCCGGGGTGAGACTCTGTCTCAAAAAAAAAAAAAAAAAAGTTTGAGAACATTTTGCTTGTTGCTTTTCCAAACATACAGACCCAGGCCAGAGGACTAATAATATTGAAGTCATTGTAAAAATATAGGTCAAACAGAACAAAAACAAAACATGTCCTGTGCAGTAACTTCTCGGTGCATGATGTCAAAATCAGATATTTTGGGGTCCTAGTAGGGAGGAGATAAAAAAGATAATGAAAGTTGTATGGGAATATCTTGCTGCGCATCATGAAAAAGACTTCCTGTTGTCGCATTAGGAAGCATAGCCAGTTTGCAATCTAGGAGTCAGGAGAAAAGTTGGAGTTGCAGGAAATTCCTTCTTTATGCCTTGCCAACATCTGAGCTCTTGAACCCCTTCAACGAAGTATCTTCATTTGTCACTCACAGAGAACAAACAAATCAAATAAAAGAAATGGCCAGTGTAACTATTTTCTGGGTAAGAAAGCTGCCTATTCTATCATTGGAGTAGAGATGCTTTCTGTTTGGAGGGAATAAGTAAGGTGTACTGCTTTCTCTGTCTAGTTCAATCAAAGGTCTTTGTCTGTGGAAACAATGACAGAGTGACTTTTTTGTTCCTAGAATAGGGGCTGTAAATTGAAGTTTTAGTTAAATCTTGGAGTAAGGAGAGATCCGTTTCACTCTGTTGTCGCTAAACAGTTCAGGCATTGTTTCTGCACTCATTCATTGATCTGTTCCAGAAGGGAAGGTCAATAGTCACATTTTTTGTTAAATTCCACCAGTAGCTTTTCTACTTCAAAATAAATGCCCACCCACACTTCTCTATCCTGACTGTTTTAGAACTCACCCTTATATGTGCAACATTTCATTCACAGCTTACTTCCTCTTTCTTCCCCTGGATTTAAATTCCTATCCAGACTTATCTCTTATGATCTGTGATTCTCTTAAAGTATTTCTCATCGGTCAGTATTTGCTCAGTCATTCAAAAAGACCTAGATGTAGTTCATCATTACAGAATGTTTTTTAACCCATTCCCATCCTTCACATGATCTGAGAAGGAACTGTTGCTCAGCAGCGTAATCCTGAGTGTGATACAAAGTGTAAAATCTAGAGAAAAGTAAGGATCATAGTTGGGGAATTCCTACATAAAAATTTGTCTTTGGGTTTTCCTTAATCCTGGCAACTTTCACATTTTTTAAATTGCTTCCTTCCCCCAAGTGGATATTTTCTGTGGTAGAAATCTTTATGAAAAATAACTAAAGTATTTTACAGTTAATGTAATTATTTTAAATACATTTGTGAATATACAGATTTTTTTACCATTATTAACTAGCATTTTTATTTTTTTGAGATGGAGTCTTACTCTGTTGCCCAGGCTGGAGTGCAGTGGCACAATCTCAGCTCACTGCAGCCTCCACCTCCCAGAGTCAAGCGATTCTTCTGCCTCAGCCTCCCAAGTAGCTGGGATTACAGGTGCCCACCAACATTCTTGGCTAATTTTTGTATTTTTAGTAGAGATGGCATTTCACTATGTTAGCCAGGCTGGTCTCGAACTCCTGACCTCAAGTAATCACCCCACCTTGGCCTCCCAAAGTGCTGGGATTACAGGTGTGAGCCACCATGCCTGGCCCATTATTAACTATAAAAATAATATGTGCAATTCTTTTTTCTCAGAATTTTTTTTCCTTTTTTTTTTTGAGACAGGGTCTTGTGCTGTCACCCAGGCTGGAGCACAGTGACACAATCAGGGCTCCTGTACCTTAACCTTCTGGGCTTAAGCAATCCTTCAGCTTCAGCCTCTCAAGTAGCTGGGACTCCAGGTATGCACCACCATGCCCAGCTACTTTTAAAGTTTTTTTGTAGAGTTGGTGTCTTCCTGTGATGCCCAGGCTGATTTCAAACTCCTGGGCTCAAGGGAGCCTCCCGCCTGAGCCTCCGAAAGTTTTGGGATTACATCTGTGAGCCGTTGCCCCAGCCTCAGTCTTGGTTTAAATAAAATATGCTCTTTCAACAAGTGAGACGTGTGAAGCATGGTTATATCTCAAAGTATCATCTGGTGGTTCTCTGTGTTTCCAAAGTGAAAGCCGGCTTCCCTCATCTCATCCAACACTGAAGTCCAAACAAAGAAAAAAATACTCGGCCGACCCCAATGCTAGCCACAGACTCTCTTCTCAGAAACGTTATTTCAAGGGCAATTTTTCGTTTTTGGGTTGCCAAATAAGGAGAGCCTGGGGAAAAGAGAGACAGAAAGAACTAGAAGAGAGATGAGCTTTTGGCAGGAAGAAAGTGAGAACCGTCTTTGCAAAAAAACAAGGGAGCCAAGTGGAAGAGCTTCAGAGGCTAAGCTACCCTAGAGACTGGACCTCCCTCCATCTGCCCTCTCACCCTTACCTGACCCATCAGTTCTGGACAACCTGGAGGTCTTCGGTCCTGCCCTCCTTGAACAGAGGGTGGCATGTCTGGACACCTGCAGGGCGAAAGGGACCTGAGGAAGGGACTTCCCCTTGACTAGATGGAGCTCTGTTGACTGGTGGGAAATCTGCTTGTTAGCAGAGGCAGTGCTGGCCTCACTATCATTACAGGTGCTCTTATGAAACCAATAACAATAAATTACTTGTTGAAGATAAGGCAATCAAATTTACACTCAAAAAAGAAAGATTTACCTCTGACAAGAAGAGAGTATTTGAAGGCTGTGAATACAGTTTCAAAGACAATCCCAGCTCGTCTTTGCACACTGGTTTTATTACTGTCGCAATTGTTCCATGCGTTTTGGTCATGATTTTGAAGAAGGAGTGACTCAGATAAGTTAAAAAAATCAAGCTGACTCAGTTGTATTTCTTATCTTGAAAGACTCATAAACTCCACAGTATAACTTAAAATTTTGAATCTGAATGTAACACTTTTCAAGCAACATAGTTGGGTTTTTAACAAGGACTTTCCTGAGATGCTTCTTAATACAAACAAGGGAAACAAATGATTAAGGGACAGTGTGCTAATACAAAACAGAGCAGGCTGTGGATGCTGGTGGTCTGTGTTCTCAGCTGTCGGAACTTGGTAAAATTAACTCAACTCTAAGTTTAAGCTTATTCATGTATATAAGATGGAAAATTTTAATCTACTTAGAACAGTTATGATTAAAGGACATAATGTAAGAGCATTATGTGCTTATATGTCATGGTTAATACGGTAAATAATGGAACTTTTTCGATATTCCCTGCATGTCCGTGCGGTGAATATTTTTGGGCAGAAGGACTTTGAGCCAATTGGTGAAAGCCCTTCAAACCCCATGCTTGTCTCATCCCACAGTCCTGCAGTTTTAAGTTGGGCCATGGAGTCGTGTTTGTACGTTTCCGGCAAGAAGCAGTAGGATGTTTGGAAAGCCATTCTCTTAGATGGATGGGTTATTTTGTAAAGGACAGCTGATTATTTAAGACAGCACCCTTATCCACTGCACGACCACATAATTTCTTTTACAAAAATTAAAATCAGCTCTTGGCAGTTGTGCAAGAGCAGAGTACGAGCTGTGGCAGCGGGAGTCGTGGGAGAACAAACACGTAGAAAGTTTCTTCTGTTCTTTGACCGAGTATTGTTTGGTTGAAAGTAGTACAGCCAAAACCCTAACCAAGGAAGGCATCATGCTTCCAGAAACTTCTCAGGAAAAGTATCGAAAGCAATGGTACTTGCTGTTGGATTGGGCCCTAAAGGAAAGGGATTCAAGAAGTCCGTTTGAAAGTTGGAGATAAAGTTCTTCTCTCAGAATATGGAGGCGCCAAAGAAGTTCTAGAGATGCTGACCTTCTTGGAAAGTAGGCAGACAGAAATAATTCACTGTTGAAATGGCATCAACGTGAAGCTGCCCATTCCACTGAAGTTTTAAAATCTTACATCGTATATTAATTACCATGTCTTTCTTTTATAATAAAGTAATTCTATCTAATGACATCGGTGTCTCTATAATTTAGTTTCACTGTACTGATAAATACACTTCCAAATAAAAATGTGTAAAATGAAAAGAATTAAATCAGGTCCATCATGGACATTTTAGTAGCAGAATACACAGAAAAAAAGAGCACAGGCTGAGAGGATGGGTATATTTGAATCCCATTAGCACAACTTGTAGCAAATCATGTCACTCTCTCTCAACTTCAGTTTCTTTAATAGGAAAATAGGGATGATAATTCTGTCTTATAGTTTATTTCATTGTTAGTTTATTTCATTGTGTGAATATCAAGTGAAAGAATTAATTCACGCTTTGAACATAGTTATGTATCACACTAATTTAAAGCATTGTTGGGCTGAACTAGATGAAATCCAAATTTGGTGCAAATATATTTAGACAAAATCTTGTGTTAGCTTGATTTCCCCTTAGGACAGAGGTCTAACAGTTTTTATTTATTCTTTTTTATTATTTATTTATTTATTTTGAGATCGAGTCTCGCTCTGTCACCAGGCTGGAGTACAGTGGTGCGATCTTGGCTCACTGCAACCTCTGCTTACCGGGTTCAAGTGATTCTCCTGCCTCAGCCTCCTGAGTAGCTGGGACTACAGGCGTGAGCCACCACATCCAGCTAATTTTTGTAATTTTAGTAGAGATGGGGCTTTACCATGTTTTCCAGGATGGTCTCAATTTCTTGACCTCGTGATCAAGAGATCCCAAAGTTCTGGGATTACAGGTGTGAGCCACTGTGCCCAGCCTAACAGTTTTTTATTTTCTAATATTCCTCTCAACAATAGAGACAATAAAACGTGCTGATTTTTGAAAAGCTACAAACGATAATGAATGGAATGCAGGTCTGAGTGTTGGGATGCCTATGATCTAGCTGTAGTTTTGTTGTTTATTTACAATTATGGGAAAATATGTTGCGTGCTCTTTATCTGAGTTTTGTCCTCTCTTAAATAATAAAGTTTGCTCTGTTTACTTTTATAAACAAGTGGACATTCCTAAGAACTCGAAAACCTTGACTATCCCTGGGTGATTTAGACCTTTGCTTTCACAAGCATGGTACAGTATGTGTTATTACACTTGGTCTGTATCCTTGAGTGGAGGCCCATGTGGAGGAGATGTTCTTAAAAATCACAGTCAAACTCCCAATTCCAAAAGTTCGTATTCTGTAAGGAAAAAAGGCCAAGAAGTGAATATTTATGGTGCTTTTTCCCCAAGTGCATTTAGCCTTCTTTAAAAAAATTCAATCAATTGTATTCACCCTTCAATGAAAGTGTTGTTTTCCCCAGAAGGAATCACATATTTGCTGTGAAGTTCAAGAAGTCCCCTTTTTTGCTGCATTTGTTACAAAGTAGCATGCATAGAACTACTTCAAATAATGAGGTAATTGCCCAAGTACGGCTTTCATTGTTGACAGGACTGTCGTTGATCAGTCAGTAACACACTTGGCAGATAGCACGATCACAGAGTGCCATCTTTTATGTACATACTGCCTTTATTTAATTTCTATTTTAATGAACATGATAAAGATAGCAAGAGATAGGGTTATAAATCTAACTCAAACAATTAATTTGTTTAGACATTACATTTAAACTTCTGCTTTGGCAAGTCAGTAATTCCTTTTTTTTTTTTTTGAAGTCAGGGTCTTGCTCTGTCACGCAGGCTGGAGTTCAGTCGTGTGATCATAGCCAGCTGTAGCCTTTGACCCCCCATAGGCTCAAGTGATTCTCCTGCCTCGGCCTCACAAACTGCTAGGATTACAGGCATGAGCCACCAGGCCTGCTCCTGTGCTCTTCTTGATAGATATTTAAGTCATTTAAAATTTTTTGATCTCACAAACAGTGTTTCAATAAATAATTCTATTTTTTCTAGCACATGGGCTTATATGTAGGACATACTTAGAAGCAGAGTTGTTGAGTTGAAGAGCGTATGTGCTTTAAATTTTACCAAATTACCTTCAAATAAAACCTACCAGTCTATGCCCCACTACCAGTGTACAAGAACACACGTTTTCCCTTATGCTCACCAATAATTGATATTATCAGTGTTTTAAAGTTTTGCCAGTCTAATATACAAAAATATAATTTTTTTAAATAGTTTGATTTGAACATTTTATTATATTTATGCCCCTTTTTCCTCTGTAGTGATGGTTCGTATGATTGTTTATATTGTTTTCTTTATACTTTGTTTTGTTTATATTTTAAAAATTGTTTTATATACAACCATACATACAGGCATTTCTGTATTGGTCAGCTTATCTGGATGCTATTTTTTCTATCCTATATGCTGTTAAGTATTTTTTTCCAGCCTGTTGCTTGATATTGAACTGTGTTATTTTTGTTGTTGCTGTTCAACTGTATAAACATTTTTAGGAAGTCAAAATTATCAATCTTTTCTCTCTGCCTTCTGTATTTTGTGCTTTGCATAAAATTTTCTTTTTCTATGGATTTTTATTTTCCTGTTTCTGTGAATAACCAAATGCGTTGGACTATCAAGTATTTCTCAAACAGCTGATTGGGCTGTACTCCTGTATTTCTCTATCTCCACAGAGATCACAAAGGTTTTTCATTTAAAACGAGAAAGTTTACTACTTTTGCTTTAAAGATGGTATGGCTTTTTTTTTTTTTTTTGATAGAGTCTTGTTCTGTCGCCCAGGCTGCAGTGTGGTGATGCAATCTCAGCTCACTGCAACCTCTGGATTCCTGGTTCAAATGATTCTTTTGCCTCAGTTTTCTGACTAGTGGGATTATAGGCACGTGCCACCAGGCCTGGCTAGGACTGTGGCTTTTGACATAGGCATTTCATCATGTTTTTTCTTTTTTTCGGATTTTTTTGTTTTTTAGAGTGAGGGTCTTACTGGCTGGAGTGAGGTGATATGATCACAGCTCACTGTAACCTTGGGCTCCTCAGCTCAAGTGGCACTACCGCCTTAGCCTCCCAGGTAGCAAAGACTACAGGTGCACACGACCATGCCCAATTAATGTATTTTTTTAATGTGGTGGTGCACTCCTGTAATTCCAGCTACTCAGGAGGCTGAAGCAGGAGAATCGCTTGCATCTGGGAGACAGAGGTTGCAGTGAGCTGGGATCACACACTGCACTCCAGCCCGAGTGACAGAGCAATACTCTGTCTCAGGGAAAAAAAAAAAAAAATATATATATATATAATATACATATAATTTATAAAAATTATATAATTTATGAAAATTATATATAAATTATAATATATATAATATAATTTTTATATGGTATCTATATGTAAATTATATATATTATCTATATATAAAAATTATATACATATAATTTTTTGTAGAAATGGGGTCTCACTCTATTGCCCAGGCTGGGTTTGAACTCCTGTGTTCAGGTGGTCCTTCGGCCTCAGCCTCCCAAATTGCTGGAATTACAAAGACGAGCCATCACGCCTGGCCTCAGCATGTCTTCTCCAATGTGGTCATAATGAAGGAAACACTGAATATTATCTGGTGTGTTTAACCTCAAGTATAAACGTGGATAATTTGTGTAGACCGTTATAGGAGTGCTGCAGCTGCACTCCAGACCTGCTCTCTGAATTGCTAACCAAAGTGCTTCTGTATCTGCACTTTTTCTTAGTTCGATCATACTGATTTTAAATGTCACACAATTCATAGGCAGAAAATGATTTTAACTCTTATTGTTTAATAAAACAATATATTTTAAATGGGGAAATGCTTAATTCATAGAAACTTGTTTTTTCCTTCAGTTTTGTCAAAGCAACAGGCTTCACAAGTCCTGATTAGGAAGCGTCGTGCAAATTCTATGCTTGAAGAAACCAAACAGGGTAATCTTGAAAGAGAATGCATTGAAGAACTATGCAATAAAGAGGAAGCCAGGGAGGTCTTTGAAAATGACCCTGAAACGGTAAGCATCTATGGAAACTATCAAGTGCACACATTTAGACACACCACTAGTGCCGACTAAACGTTTCCAGCCTGAGCTCCCTTGTGTTCCATTTTAAAGTCAATCATTTTGTGTGTCA
This sequence comes from Leontopithecus rosalia, assembly GCA_028533165.1. Lineage (NCBI taxonomy): Eukaryota > Metazoa > Chordata > Mammalia > Primates > Cebidae > Leontopithecus > Leontopithecus rosalia. The sequence continues at coordinate 3,934,938 of CM052665.1, forward strand.
CCTTCCACACATAACCCCTTCCGTTGCAGGAGGAAGTGCCTTCAAAGGAAAGTGGGGTTGTTTGGCACACACGATCACCGATAGCAGCTTGTTCTGACTAAATTATAGTTCAGTCACACCTCATTATCAACAAATAGTATTGATGTCATGGTTTGTAAATATTTTCTCCTAACCGGAATTTGATGGTGTTGGGGGAGGGGAGAGGAAGACTGAACTATTAGCGTGCGTGTGTGTGCTGCTTCGGACTGTCATCACAGTGCTTCAGTAAATTCTCCATTGGCATTTTGTTTTTATTTTTATTTCTTGAGACAGAGTCTTTCTGTTCCCCAGGCCGCAGTGCAGTGGCAGGATCTTGGCTCACTGCAGCCTCCACCTCCTGGGTTCAAGAGATTCTTGTGCCTCAGCCACCTGAGTAGGTGGGATTATGGGCATGTGCCACCATGCCTGGTTAATTTTTGTGTTTTTAGTAGAGTTGGGCTTTTGCCATGTTGGCCAGGCTGGTCTCAAACTCTTGGGCTTAAAAGATCTGTCTGCCTCGGCCTCCCAAAATGCTGAGACTACAGGCATGAGCCACTACGCACGGCCTACTGCTACCTTACATGAAAGATTTTAAGTCACATTTGTAGATATCATCTGTTATTATTATTTGAGACAGAGTCTTGCTTTGTCACCCAGGCTAGAGTGCAGTGGCACGATCGGCTCACTGCATCCTGGGCCTCCCGGGTTCAAGCGATTCTTTTGCCTCAGCCTCCTGGTAATGGATTACAGGTGCACGCCACCATGCCAGGCTAATTTTTGTATTTTTAGTAGACACAGGGTTTCACCATGTTGGTCAGGCTGGTCTCGAAGCCCTAACCTCGTGATCTGCTCACCTTGCCCTTCCAAAGTGCTGGAGTTACAGGCATGAGCCACTGCGCCCGGCCCCTTCTAATGTTATTGAAATTTTAAATAGATTTTAAATAGGTATCAAAGTAGAGAGAGCAGTGTAATAAATTTCAGTATGCAAACTGCTCCACCCTTCAGTAATGAGCAACACTCTGCAATTCTTGTTTTACCTGTTTTTTACGCCATCTGTTCTAATTTTTGTTTTGTTATTCTGGAATATTGTAAGGCATGCCTGTCTGCCCAAGATACCATATTGGTACATCACTCATTAATATTGAGAATGTATTTCTAACATCGTAGATAGATTCTTACACCTTAGCGTCTAAGCAGCAAAAGTGGAGTGAGGGAGAAGGCCTCAATGCAGAGGCGGAAAGATAGTGAGGAAGGAAAACTCATTTCTGTGCTTCCTCCCTTCCACAAATTCTAACATTGGTCCCATAGACAGAAGACAAAAAAGTGACAGAAAGAGCAAGACAGAAAGGGAAGAAATGAAAAAAAAAATGTTACTTTTCTTTTGAGACAGGGTCCTGCTCTGTCACCCAGGCTGGAGTGCAGTGGCAGCTCTGACCCTCCGGTCTCAGGTGATGCTCCCATCTCAGCCTCGTAAGTCACTGAGACTACAGGTGTGTAAGACACTTTAATTTCCCAAAGTGCTAGGATTACATGTGTGACCACAGTGCCCTGCCCCACCCCCCGCCAAACATCTGTTACTGTGTTAGGATTCTTGTGATTACAGGTGCGATCATTTTCAACACTACCCAACCGCTCACTGTCCATATCCCAAATACCGCAGCCCACACCTCCAGTCCCCACGCTACTGCTTATGCCTCCACATCTCTAATATATTCCTTTGTCAGTCACAGCATCACCTTTGAATCCCGTTATCCATTGTGCAGGTTTACATGTGAGAGAAGGAAAGAATGAGGCGTTTGGCTCAGTCCTGGATGACCTTATGTCCGGTACTTACTAAGTGGTGACATTGAGTACGTCTGTTTAGAAATTCTGGTTTGTCGTGAGGTATTCTTGTGCTGTTAATGGTACACATGAGGTATATGATGGCTTAAGAATGCTCTTGTGGACCAGCCTGAGAATTTTACTATCAGAAATCTTAAACATTTTTCTCCCTTTAAGAGAGCACATTCTTTACTCCAAACGGCTGATTTACAGATAAACTTTCAGTACACAACCAATTTGTAAGTAAGGTATAACATATACATAGATGTACAAGATAAATGTCTACTTTAATTCACTTCAAAGTATGTCACTGTTAGCTGGGCACATTGGCTCACATCTGTTATCCCAGCGCTTTGGAAGGCTAAGTTCGGAGGATCGCTTGAGCCCAGGAGTTTGAGACCAGCCTAGGCAACATAGTGACACCTAATTTCTCCAAAAAAAATAATTCACAACAACAGAAAATTAACTGTGCATGATTACACGTACCTGTAGTTCCAGCTACTTGGGGGACTGCGGTGGGAGGATTGCTTGAGCCCAGCAGGTTGAGGCTGCCGTAAGCCATGGTCATGCCACTACCCTCTAGCCTGGGTGACACAGAGAAACCTTGTCTCAGAAAGAAAAAGAGTATGTTGCTGTGATTCAACATTGAATCTGGTGTGTTGATCATTATGACATATAATGTTTCAAATGTTATCTAATCATTATGGAAAAACTAAAGGATGTACAGAAAGAGGGCATGTATGATTATATTTACCGTCTTAAATAGAGCCTGTTTTCCGATTAGAAGCATTTGAAACATGATTAATTGATCCATATTGCTTTAAGCCTAAGTACCTTATTTGTTTAATTTTATTGTTTTCTTTTGGTATATTTTACTCTATAAAAAATTATAATATGAAATGATTGTTTTATGTAATTTATTTGTATCTGTAATATAAAAACACATTATAAAATTAAGTTTTAACTATATAATGAAATTTATGTTTGCTAAGATATATGCTTTCTTTTTCTTCTTTCTAGGATTATTTTTATCCAAAATACTTAGGTAAGTTCAAAACATCTCAATTATCCAATCTTAGAAATGGAAGGGAACTTAGATATGTTCTTGTCTAATCCTCCACCCATTTATTCTATCCAATATAATTCCATTATCCTTAGGGGTGAGATTTCACTTTATATGCAATTTTGTTGACCTTTTATTGTAAGACATGTTGCCAAATTTGGAATGGTTCTTTAATTACCACATGACATTTTAAATTTTAATGTTTTACTTTCTCATGAAGCCCTTGGGCTGATGCTCAGTTATATTGAGGTGCTAGACGTAGTCTGTGAGCATATGAGTTTTCAGAGGTTAACTTTTTTTTTTTTTTTGTGGGACGGACAGGGTCTTGCTGTGTTGCTCAGGCTAGAGTGCAGTGGCCTGCTCTTGGTTCACTGCAACCTCTACCTCCCTGGGTTCAAGTGATTCACGTGCCGCAGTCTCCCAAGTACTGGGATTGTAGGCATATGCCACCACACCCAGCTAATTTTTCTATTTTTAATGGAGACCAGTTTTGCCCTGTTGGCCAGGCTAGTCTTGAACTCCTGGCCTCAAGTATCCACCTCCTCAGCCTCCCAAAGTGCTGGGATTACTGGCAGGACCCACCCTGCCCAGCCTTAGCTGCGTATTTTAAAAGGGCAGTGGGATGTAGGTACACATCCATGAATAAGATGTTTTCTTTTGTGAAGTTACATGTTACTCCTCACTTTTCAAAACAAAAAACAAAAATTTGTACTATTAAAGTGTAGAAAATATAGTCTATCAAAACGATTTCAGCTTTTTAATTTTAAATAGAAACATAAATATTTTATAATAAAAATAGACAGTATTTGGCTATTAATAATTATGTGTGCATGAAAAAACACAGTGTTAGCTCTTGCTTTTGGTGAGGCCATGGACTGAGGCTGTGTTTTTGCAGACAGCACTCTAGAGGATACATTCCTTTGATCAGAGTACATTTGCATAAAGATAAACACCATTTTAATGCAGCATTATGTGTTCTGGGGAAGTTCCTTAGATAAAATATTTTTCTTTTCTCCTTGTCTTTCTCTTAAGTTCCACTTTTGTAGCCCCACTCAACTTTTTCTTCTCTTTGCCTATCTCATTTGGAAACATGCTTTTAAAAAAAGTTCAAAAAAAAAAAAACAAATTAAAACAAAAACACAAGATATGGGCTCTAGGCTTAGACCTAAAACATTTAGCTGTGTCAGGGTAAGCAAGCTGTTTAGCTTTCCAGGTTCTGTAATTTAGGTGTGCGCTGTATTTTCCAACTTCAGAGCTTTTAAGTCATCAAGTAAGTATATGTGCATACATAACTTATTGTGTCAAAATTTCCTCCGATGTATTCTTGTTTAATCAACCCATCATATGAAACAAAAATGGACTTTTCATTATGATTTGTTTTTATTTAAATTTCACATTTCGGTTGTTATTTATATATAGGCATGTGTGGTGAATTCCACTGTTAAAAACAATTTTTAAACATTTCCTAAGTTAAGCTTTTGTTATTTGATGTGTATATTCTATAGGCCGATGGCTCTAATTTGAAAAGCAAAACAATTCTTTCTTTGGTAAATGGAACAGTAGTATTACTAACTACAGCAGCTTATACAGGTGGATCCTTGTAGTGAAATAAGGTCAACAAAGAAATTAAAGAACCGTAATCCACACATTGGGGGCAATATTTTGACTCAGTTTTCAGGGGCTAAAGCACTTCAGTGGGTCTACATATTGCATGTACTATCTTGAAAACATGCGATTGGAAATGAGTACTGTGGGTTTCATTATAGCTTTTAAATTGTGTTCTTCTCTTTTTTAGGAAATACAATAAATAATTACCATTTCCATAGGGCTAGTATCACCTAATAGAGTGGGTGTTTCTCTTAATGAGAGAGAAACTTCCTGGGAAGAATGGTAAACTCTGAACCTAAATATAAACATTAGAAGTTATTTTTTGACATGAGTTGGCAAAAAATAAGAAAAAAATAATAAAGAAATTACTTTTATTTATTATTTAATTCTAATTCCTGCCGAGTTGGCGAATTAGCTCAGAGTGCTCACTTCCTTCCTTCAAATCTTCTCTAAAGAAACAATAAGATCCCAAGCACTGATAATAACAAAATAAAATGAACAACAACAAGAAGTGTGGGAAACGCCTGAGTAGAGGCAAAGCTGCCGGACCTGCTGGTGTGTGCGGTGGGGGAGTCAGGTTCTAACCGACAAGGCAGGAGTGATCGAACAAATGGACTGATTTGAAAAATGACCTGAACTTTCCCATGGAGAAAACAAACACCAAACGTACGCTAGAGCAAACCCCGAGTGATGAGACGTTTGGAATAACGAAAACAGAGGTGGAAATAAGTGAAACAGAAAAACAAAAGTGAGCATTCACAAAGCAGATTCTCATTCTTTGAAAACGTTAGTATGTTAGGCTGACGTCCGGCAAGGATAATGAAGGAAAAGCAAAAAGAGAAAGAGGAAATGCCAATACACAGAGCAGGAGCTAGAAAGGGAAGCTGTCCTCAACTCCACACAGACTGAATGATTAGCATAAACATTCCAAAGAGCTATGTCAAATGTATTCGGAAACCTAAATCAAATGGATGTGTTCATAGAAAAGCGTCAAATATCTGTAATTTCACAGGAAGCAATAGAGAACTTAGTTATACAAGCAGGTATGAAACAAGTTAAAACTGCAGCCAAACCCATCTTCTCCCTATTTCTCCCAAAACCCAGATCCAGATGGTTTTACAAATGAACTCTTCCAAATTTTAAGAAATTGTTAATATTTCTCTTATTAAGAAATTGTCCTAAAAAGTGAGCTTATTCTAAGAGGCTGGTGCAGTCTTGACTCCAAAACCAAATAAGGACAACGTTTAATAAACTCGTTTTAAAATTTCAGTGAGGGAATAAAAGAAAAGAAAAACATAATTCCTTTTGATTTCTGAATTAATTATAAATAAAATGATATTCAGTCCCATCTTAAGCGTGCTAAAAATAGTATGATAAAGTAGAATTATTCCAGAAATTTAAAGGTGATTTAACATCAGGAAATCAGCTGGGAACGGTGGCTTACGTCTGTTATCCCAGCTACTCAAGAGGCTGAAGTGGGAGGGTCACTTGAGGCCAGGAGTTTGACACCAGCCTGGGTGACATAGGCAGACCCCACCTCTAAAAGTGTATTATCACCTCAGTTCATACAGAAAAAGCAGTGGATAGAGTTCACTACTTCGTTATGATAAAGGCTTTTGTCAAACTAAGATTATAAAAAAAGGTAGAATAACCATATAATTTATCGTCCAAATTTTCACACTTCAGTTCAGGATTAATACTGCACAAGGTAAATGCTGGCCACAACCAGAATAAAATAGGATTCTTTCGGGCAAGTTGGCATGAGAAAGGAGGGAGGGAAAGAAGGAGGGAAGGAAGAAGAGAGAGAGAAAAAAAACAGAAAAAGACAGAAAGTGAACAAAATCTACAGTAAACATTATACCTAATGGATAAACTTTAGATATAGTTTCTTTATGGTAGAGATCAAAAAGGAAAGTACTGGAGGTTACATTCAGTGCAACAAGGAAAGAAAAATAGGGATTTTGTAGATCATAAACTATAATATGTACCTGTCATTATTTTTAATTGATATAATACTGGAAAAAATAGAATCCATAGACAAAATATTAGAACACATAAGATATTTAGATAATTCTATGACTCTCCTATAAAATCCACAGTAGTTCTTTATGTAAGCAATAGTCTAGTAGAAAATAAAAAGATATCATTCACAATAGCAGCAAATTCCACAAAATATCTAGAAATATCTTAAGAAAACATAAAAACCCTACAGAGAAAATTTTAATACTCAAGACATAGAAAGTGAATTGATGGAAAGATATTTCATGATCTTGAATTGAGTGATGCTATAAAGTGATCAGTTCTCCTCAAATTGATTTTATTTTATCATATTTTATATATATATATTTTTAGAGATGGAGTCTCACGATGTTGCCCAGGCTGGTCTCAAATTCCTGGGCTCAAGCAATCCTCCTGCCAGGGCATCCCAAAGTGCTAGAATTATAGGTGTGAGCCACTATCCATCCTCAAATTTATTGTTCCGAGCAATCTTCTTTAGAAAAATATTTTTGAGAACCATAGCAAACTCATTTTAAAATTTAAGTGAGGGAATACAAATCTACACGTCTAAAATAAAAAAGAGAAACACCTCATTAAATATTAATAATACAAAGCTAAAGAAATAAAGCCATTCGGTATTTTCAGAACATGTAGACTAGTGGAATTGAACAGAGAGTTCAGAGAATGACTCATGTCTCTATGACAACCCAATATTTGATAAAGAGGATCCTGTAAGTCACTGTGGATTATTTAAACGTGGTATTGCAAAGAGTGGCCAGGTATTAGCAGGAAAGTAAATGTGGGTTTCTAATGACCACCAAATGTAAGGTGAGTTCTAGGTGGAATAAAGACAAAAATGTTCAAATAAAACTATGAAATTAAAGGAACAATATGAGGGAGTATCTCTGTGACTGATGGCATGGGAGGACATTTTAAATTCCCAACTGTAATGTGAAATAATACATTTGATTATAACAAAATTAAGAATTTATCCTACAGGAGAGATATGAATGGTAAGATTAAGAGACAAATGACAGAATTGTCTCTGTCAAATAAATGTCAAAAAATTTAAATATCAAGAGATGATATTTATAAGTGTTTAAATTTTTTCAAATCCACAGGAAAAACAAATAAGGACCAATAGAAAAATGGTAAAAAAAAAAAATGGGGAAAATTTTCAAAGAAAAAAACTTTCAGGTTTTGAAAATGACATGAAAATAAGCTCCATCTCCTTAGAAATCAGAAAAACAATGAGATATTCCTTTATTAACTCTTAGTCTGGCAAAAATTAGAAAGCAAGGATGTAGAAATCCTCATACCCCACGGGTGAGAATGCACCTCTGCAGAGCCATTAGGTACATTCCTACGTAATGATCCCACAGCTCCACACCTGGGTATCTATTCCGAAGAAATTGTTGTGCAGCTGCTAAGGAGACATGCATGAGGATGTGCTTTAAACCTTCTTGTAGACGGAGAAAGTTGGAGATAATCTGAATGTCTATCATTGGTAGAATTACACAATGGTGGTTGCATACTGTGGTGTAACACTTAGTGGTTAGTAGCAACAAATTGCATGTAGCAGCATGGACTGATCATGAAAATAAAATGCTGGGTAGCAAGTTAGAGAATATGATATATAATACAAAACCATTTATGCAAATGAGGAAAACCATGGACATGAAATGGTAAATATATATTTTTTAAGAACATTTACAAAAAATATTTTAAAAATACACATAACCACTGGGTGCAGTGACTCATTCCTGTAATCTCAGCACTTCAGGAGGGCTGAGGAGGGCGGATCATTTGAGGTCAAAAGTTCAAGACCAGCCTGACCGATATGGTGAAACGCTGTCTCTTGTGAAAATATAAAAATTAGCCAGGAGTTGTGGCGAGGCCTGTAATCCCAGCTACTCAGGAGGCTGAGGCACGAGAATAGCTTGAACCCAGGAGGTGGAGGTTGCACTGAGCCAGGCTCCTGATACTGCACACCAGTCTGGGAGACAGAGAGTCTGTCTCAAAAAAAAAAAAAAATCCAACAAAACAAAATAACCCTTCAGTATGATTGCCTAAAGGGTGAATGAAAGTAGAAACGGAGGAGATGGAGATAGAAAGGAATATATGTATGTCTTCTAAAAGCAAATGATGGGCTTTTCGAAGACCAGCAGTCATGATGTACTGTGAGAGGGGCACAGTATAAATAACTCAGCTTCGAGTTATTTATACTGTGTATAAATAACTCAGTCAGAGTTAGAGCAAACATTCAGCCTTTTATGTGGTGCCTCTTCTGTGACTTAAAGGCAGAGGGATATAAAGTCGTTTCTTGGAGAAATAAAACGTTTTCCTGACTCTTGCTCCGCTGTAAGTCCAATACAACCTTTGTCTAGGTGTCAGTGGCTGTTCGAGCTATTTTTTAGAATTGCTAAATCAAGAAGCCAGGATAGTGGTATCTATAGCAAGCGGCAAAAGGAAACCAGTTTGATTGTTAATAAGACTAAAGGTGATAAGTATAAGTAAAGGTATATGTAGCAGGATGTTCTCCTAAGATGTTCTGCCTTGACCGCCAGGACTTGAAAGGGTCCCTTTCTTTCTCTTTTTTTTTTTTTTTTTTTTGAGACCATGTTTCACTCTTGTTGCCCAGGCTGGAGTTCAATGACGCTATCTCAGCTCATTGCAACCTCTGCCTCCAGGGTTCAAGCAATTCTCCTGTCTCAGCCTCCCAGGTAGCTGGGACTACAGGCACATGCCACTATGTCTGGCTAATTTTTGTGTTTTTAGTAGAGATGGGGTTTCACCATATTGTTCAGGCTGGTCTTGAACTCCTGACCTCAGGTTATCCTCCTGCCTTGGCCTCCCAAAGTGCTGGGATTACAGGCGTGACGTGCCCAGCCCAGAAAGGGTCTGTTTCTTAGCCTTTCCCTCCTTATGGTCCTAGTCTCTGTTTTTAATCCCTCTTCTTGTGGGAGCTTCTTCATCGGGTTAGAGAAGCAGAGATAATCTCCCTCCTGCTTTCACCTTCCCATTCACCCTCCTCAATTTTCTCTATCCTGTTGTGTGGGAAGAAAGAGAGGTGGGAATATGAGCATTCTGTGCTGTGCAGCTTTATAGTAGCAAAACGACTGGCTCTCCTCACTGAAATCCTGAAAGCACTTTTCCATGGAGTATTATCATGAATATTAGTGCAGGCTTTATATAAGGTGCCTTATGTGCTCAAGCTAATTTGTAGTCTGGCCTGGGTCCTAAACCCATATGAAACATTTGAAAGCCTCAGGGCTTTCAAATTATAGCTGTTATTAACTCTAAAATTTCTCCAGAGATGCAATATAAAGCTTTCTCAAAAATGAGGATGCTAATGAAGTTTTGACACTAGAATAAATGAAGTCTTAGGGTAGATGATTCAAGAGGAAGGACAAAAGAACCAAAGATAAGATGACTTTACAAGAGCTTCTGAAAGAAGCATTACACATAGAAAGGAACAACCAGTATTAGCCTTTCTAAAAATATACCAAAATGTAAAGAGCATCAACATAATGAAGAATTGACACCAACTAATGGGCAAAACATCCAGCTAGCATCAAATGGCAGTAACCCTAAATTTAAATCGACCAAATCCCCCAATCAAAAGATACGGCTAAAACCCAACGGTATGCTGCCTTCAGACCCATCTCACATGCAAGGAAGCATAAAGAGTCAAAGCAAAGGGATGGAGAAAGATCTATCAACCAAATGGAGAGCAAAAATAAATAAATAAATAAAAAGCAGAGGTTGCAGTTCTTGCCTCTGATGGAATGGATTATAAAGCAACAAAGATCAAAAGAGGACATAATGGAAAAAGGATCAACGCAACAAGAAGAGTTGACGATCCTGGATGTGTACGCACCCAGTACAGGATACATAAGACTTGTAAAGAGACTTGGACTCCCACACAGTAGTAGTGGGAGATTTCAACATCAAAATTAGATAGATCAGTGAGATAGAAAATCAATAAGGATGTCCAGGACTTGAACTCAGATCTGGAACAAGTAAACTTAATAAACATTTATAGAACTCTCCACTTTAAACACACAAGATGTGCACTCTTATCAGTACCACATCACACCTACTCACAGGTTTAAAGGAAATATTGGTTGGCCATTATTAAGCACAATTCACGGTATAAGGGAGGTTTTCAATACCCATTTTTAGACTACATTGTAGCCTGGGCAATTAAGCAACACTGCCGTTCTCTCTCCCTCTTCCTCGTCCTCTTTTTTCCTCTTCTTCATTCCTCTTTCTTTCTTTCTTTCTTTCTTTCTTTCTTTCTTTCTTTCTTTCTTTCTTTCTTTCTTTCTTTCTTTTTTCTTTCTTTCTTTCTTTCTTTCTCTTTTAAAAAAAAGACAACTCAAAAGCTAAAGCTACTTCGGTTTCAGTGGGACTGAGTTTGGCTCCTCCCCACCTCTATCTCTTGTACCATTCTGCCTTACTGCTTTCTTCTGTCATGGGATGATCCACGAAGAAGGCCCTCACCAGTTGATAGCACCTTAATGTTAGACAGCCCAGCCTCCAGAACTGTAAAAAAACAATATTATTGGGGTCGGGTGCGGTGGCTCACGCCTGTAATTCCAGCACTTTGGGAGGCCGAGGCGGGTGGATCATGTGGTCAAGAGATCGAGACCATCCTGGTCAGCATGGTGAAATCCGTCTCTACTAAAAATACAAAAAATTAGCTGGGCACGGTGGTGCGTGCCTATAATCCCAGCTACTCAGGAGGCTGAGGCAGGAGAATTGCCTGAACCCAGGAGGCAGAGGTTGCAGTGAGCTGAGATCACGCCATTGCACTCCAGCCTGGGTAACAAGAGCAAAACTCCGTCTCAGAAAAAAAAAATTGCTTTATGAATTACTGAGTCTGTGGTATTCTCTTATAGCAACACAAAAAGGGCTAAGACAAAAAATTGGTGCCAGACCTAGGGTTGTTGCTATAACAAATACCCGAAAATGTGAAAGCAGTTTTGGAGCTGGGTAGTGGGTGGAGGCTGCAAGAATCTAGAGGAGCAGCCTAGGAAAAGAATGGAACATTGAGGGTGATTCTGGTGGGGAGTCAGAAAGAGAGAAGACATTCAGGAGAAGTCCGGAGCTCCTTAGAAATTACTTAAGGGGTGTGATTAGACTGTTGGTAGAAATACGAATGGTAAAGGCCATTCCGATGAGGTCCTAGGTGGAAATCAGAAGTAAAGCAGTGGAAACTAAAGACCATCACTGTTACAAGGTGGGAAAGAATTCGGCTGAATTAGCTCCATGTCTGAGGGCCCTAGGGAAGGCTGAATTTAAGAGATATACTAGGATAGCAGAGATTTCTAAGCAAAATACTGAAGGAGCTGTGTGGGTACATTTATTTATCTATTTGTTTAGAGACAGAGTCTCACTGGGTCACTCAGGCTGGAGTGCAGTGGTGTGATCTTGGCTCACTGCAACCTCTCCCAGATTCAAGCAGTTCTTGTACCTTAGCCTCACGAGTAGCTGGGATTACAGGTGTGTGCCACCATGCTTGGCTAACTTTTATATTTTTAGTAGAGACAGTTTTTTGCCACATTTGCCAGGCTGGCCTCGAACTTCTGACCTTAAGTGATCTGCCTACCTTGGCCTCCCAAAGAACTGGGATTATAGGTGTAAGCCACTGTGCCCAGCCTTTGTGGCTACTTTTAACTGCATGCAGTAATATATGAGAAAAAGAGAAATGATTTAAAGATGGAATTGATAATTTAAAAAGAATCTGGGCAAAGATATTTGGGAAATTCACAGCCTGGTCATGTAAAGAGTAAAAAGGTCTTTAGGAGAGCAAACCAAGGCTATGTCCAAGTTACCGTTTGCTAAAGAGAATGCCATGAATAGAAACGAGGCCGGGGCTCATTATTCTGAGTGACATAACTCAGGAGTGGAAAACCAAACCTTACATTCACAGTCATAAGTGGGAGCTCAGCTATGAGGATGCAAAGGCATAAGAATGATGCAGTAGACTCTGGGGACTCGCGGGGACTGGTGGAAGCAGGTATAAGATAGAAGACTGCACTGGGTATAGTGTATGCTGCTCAGGTAGTAGATACAACAGAATCTCAGAAATCACTATCAAAGAGCTTATGCAAGTAACCAAACACGACCTACTCCCCCAAAAACCCATTGAAATTTCAATAAATAAGTAAAGGAGGCTGATGCTATTTTTCAAAACAGTGGGCAAAAGACCTCAAAGACATTTGAAAGATTTTTGAGGCTGCCTCTCCCAACACTGGCCCAGAGCAGGACCTCGATGCAGTTTCCAGAGGGGTATCTGCAGGACCAACACTGCTCTGCACAACCTGGGGACTCTGCTGCTTGAATTTCAGCATGGTGCCCCTTGGCCATCCCAGCCATGGCTCACGTGGGCCTAGGTGCATCTCAACACACAACTCTGGAATGTACATACCCCAGAAGCCTTGGTGGCGTTCACGTGGTGTGTTAATTTTGCACGTGCACAGAATGCAAGAGCTGTGGGGTCATGGTGGTTTCCACCTAGATTTGAAAGGTTATTATGGACAGCCTGGGGGTGCCCAGGCAGAGACTTGTTACAGCAGCAGAGCCACTGCCGTGAGCCTCCACTAGGGCAATGCCTATCGGCGCCGTGGGAGTTGGGAAGCTCCGAGAGCCCAGGACTATAGGGCTACCAGGATGCAGCTTCTGTTTGGGAGAGCTGCACACACAGACTCCAACTGGTGAGAGCCGCAGCATGGCCTGCCCTCAGCAGAGCCATAGGAATGGGCTGCCCAAGGTCTTGAGGGCTCAACCCCTACCCCTGTGTGCTCAGAAGTCAGGACACAGAGCCAAGGAAGACGATATTAGAGCTTTAACATTTTATGCTGTTTTTCCGAATGGGTTTTGGGCTTCCTTAGGACCAGTTACTGTTCTTACCTGTGTTTCCCTTTTGTAATGGAAATGTCCGTCATGCTTATCCCATTGTGTTTTGGAATCTCAAATAATGGAGGGAATTTGCCTCAGGGTGAATCATGCCTTGAGTCTCACTCATACCTGCTTTAGATGAGACTTTGGAGTTGGTGCTAGCAGGATTTAAGACATTAGGGCTTGTATTAGTCTGTTTTCATACTGTCATAAAGACGTACCCAAGACTGGGTAATTTATGAATAAAAGAGGTTTAATTGACTTACAGTTCAGCCTGGCTGAGGAGGCCTCAGGAAACTTACAATCATGAGGAAAGGCAGAGAGAAAGCTCAAGCCTGTAATCCCAGCACTTTGGGAGGCCGAGGCGGGTGGATCATGAGGTCAAAAGATCGAGACCATCCAGGTCAACATGGTGAAACCCCGTCTCTACTAAAGATACAAAAAATTAGCTGGACATGGTGGCGCGTGCCTGTAATCCCAGCTACTCGGGAGGCTGAGGCAGGAGAATTTCCTGAACTCAGGAGGCGGAGGTTGCAGTGAGCCGAGATCGCGCCATT
>CM052665.1:3949408-3972939 GCA_028533165.1 Leontopithecus rosalia
CACACACTGAGGTCTATTGGGGGAAATAGGGGAGGGACAGCGGGGGGGGGGAGCAGGGGAGGGATGGCATGGGGAGAAATGCCAAATATGGGTGAGGGGGCAGAAGGCAGCAAAACACACTGCCACGTGTGTACCTATGCAACTATCTTGCATGTTCTGCACATGTACCCCAAAACCTAAAATGCAATAAAAATTAAAATAAATAAATAAATAAATAAAATAAAATACTTGTTTATAATTATAAATGCTGCTGTATTACTTGAACTGACTTTTTTGCCTAATGTTTAAACTGAGGTTTTCTTTGTTTAGTAAGCAAAGGTCATTGACTCCAAAATTTTCATTCCCAACAGCTTTATTTCAGCTGCTGTTGCCTAATCATGTAGTGTGACTAAATGCTGCGGTAGATTAATAGGTCAAAGTGGAGCCGTGTTTATTCTAACTTTTTGGCATTGATAATATAAACACGGAAAATGTTATATGAACAAATTAGCTTCCTTGCTGTGAAGTTCTCAAGGGTCCTAATGATAATTCTGGTAGAAATTTTTTTTTTTTTGAGACGGACTCTTGCTCTGTCACCAGGCTGGAGAGCAATGGCGCGATCTCGGCTCACCGCAACCTCCCCCTCCTGGGTTCAAGCAATTCTCCTGCTCAGCCACCTGAGTAGCTGGGATTACAGGTACCCACCACCATGCCCAGCTAATTTTTGTATCTTTAGTAGAGACGGGGTTTCACCATGTTGGCCAGGATGGTCTCAATCTTGACCTCGTGATCCACCCGCCTCGGCCTCCCAAAGTGCTGGGATTACAGGCTTGAGCCACTGCGCCTGGCTATTTTTGACTCTTTGTTGGGAAATTGGTAAATTAGTGAAAGCAAATGGTACAACTGCAAGATATAACTGATGATTTTTGTTCAGAGAATACTTTACACACAGCAATGACATTCTCTAGACATTCATTTTTCTATGGTTTTCTCTTTAAAGTGCTTGTTATTATACAGGTGGAACACTTTGAACACATATTCAATTATTTAATTCATATTTATCTTTTCTTAAAATTTACCAAAGAACAGAAGAAAAATAATTTTGATAATAATTTTCTATTTGTTTGTTTTCTACGATTTTCAGCTAACACCTAACGTATTGCCACTTTTCAAGAAATTTGATTGTATGAACACTTTTAAAAAAATTGTAGAATCATTTAGGCATTAGTTAGGTTGGTTATTTATTTATTTATTTATTTATCAAGCAACAGAAATTTTCTCTGGCTAACATAAGCAAAGAGGTAGATGTATTGAAAGTATTGGGAGTATTGAAATTATTGGAAGTATTGAAGTATTGGGAGTATTGAAGTATTGGGAGTATTGAAGTATTGAAAGGATGGGAAGAACGCATATGGTTGACTGGGAAGATTGAGAAGCTGGTGTGGAAATGTGCAGAAACCAAGGGACTGTTTGCAGTGTCTAATGAGGGGACAGAGATTGTAAACAAGTAATAAAACAAATGGCATGTCATTATCCATATTGATAAAGTGCTGTGATATTTTAGGAGGAAAATAAACAATAATCCCAGTGCCTTTTTTGTTTTTTGAGACAAGCTCTCACTCTGTTGCCTAGGCTGAAGTGCAATGGTGCAATCATGGCTCACTGCAGCCTCAGCATCCTAGCATTCTTCCTGCCTGAGCATCCAGAGTAGCTGGAACTATAGGCACATACCATCACTCCTGGCTAATTTATTTTTTATAGAATGGGTTATTGGGTGTGTTGTCTATGCTGGTCTTAGACTCTTGGCCTCAAGCAATCCTCCTACCTGGGCCTCCCAAAGTGCTAGGATTACAGGCATGAAACACCATTCTAGGTCCTACTTTGTACTTTAAATATTGCTATTTTTTTCTGGTCATATTCCTTATTCTAAAATCTATGTTATATTAATATAGTCACTCTGCCTTTCTTTTGATTAGTGTTTTCATGTTTTATTTTTCCATCCATTATCTTTGAACATATCAGTGTGTTTATATTTCAAGTGAGTATCTTTAGGGTCTTGCTCTTTTCTCCAGTCTGGCAATCTCTTTTAATTGGAATGTTAGACTATAGATATTTACATCTAGTGTTACCATTGATGATGGCTTAAGTCTGTTAATCCCATCTGTTCTTTGTTTTTTCTTTTCCTACTGCAGTTGTATTGATTGAGGTTTTTTTGGAGGAGTTGATTCCATTTGACTCTGCTATTATTAATGATGCTTCTTAAACCTCTTTTCCTTTCTTCCTTCCTTCCCTCCCTCCCTCTCTCTCTCTCTGTCCTTTCTCTCTTTCTTTCTTTTTCTTTCTTTCTCTCTCTTTCCTTCCTTCCTTTCTCTCTTTCTTTTTTTTCTCTCTCTCTTTCCTTCCTTCTTTCTTTCTTTCCTTTCTTTCTCTTTCTTTCTTTCTTTCTTTCTTTCCTTCTCTCTCTCTCTCTCTCTCTCTCTCTCTTCCTCTCTTTCTTCAGTCAGGATCTCCCTCTCTAGCCTAGGCTGGAGTGTGGTGCTGTGATCATAGCTCACTGCAACCTTGAACTCCTGGACTCAAATGATCCTTCCCTTCTGGCCTCAGCCTCCTTAGTAGCTATGACTACAGGCATGCAGCACCGTGTCTGGCTAATTTTTAAATTTGTCTGTTGAGATAGAGTCTCACTTTGTTGCCCAGCTGGTTTTGAACTCCTGGCTTCAAGCGATCTTTTTTGCCTTGGCCTTCCAAAGTGCTGGGATTATAGGCATGAGCCACTGTGCCAGACCTCATTTCAACTATATTTTTGTGCTGTTTCTGCCTTACATTTTAATATTATACATTATAAACTACATATGTTAATTTATAAATAATCAAGTGAGAAAATACTGTTTTATTGTTTTATTTTTGAGGCAGACTCTTGTGCTGTCACCCAAGCTGGTGTGCAGTGGTGCAATCTCAGCTCACTGCAACCTCTGCCTGCTGGATTCAGATGATTCTTGTGCCTCAGCCTTCTGTGTAGCTGGGATTACAGGCCTGGCTAATTTTTTGGTATTTTTAGTAGAGACAGGGTTTTGTTACGTTGCTTAGGCTGGTCTTGAATTCCTGACCTGAAATGATTCAGCCACGTTGGCCTCCAAAAGTGCTGGGATTACAGGCATGAGCCACTGGCACCTGACCCAGAAAATATTGTTCTGTATTTTCTCATATGTTTACCATTTCTGGCATTCCATGTTCTTTTTTGTGGATCCACATTTCCATCTGGCAACATATTTCTTCTCCTGAAGAAATTCCTTTAATATTTCTTATACTATATATCTAATAAAGATGGATTTTTTTCATATTTTTAATTTGAAAAAATACTGTATTGTCCTTATTTTTGGGAGATATTTTTATTGGCTAAAGACTTCCACGTTGATAGTATTCTTTCAGTATGTCAAAGATAGCCAGGTGTGGTGGCTCACACCTCTACTCGCAGCACATTGGGAGGCCAAGGTGGGTGGATCACGAGATCAGGAGTTCAAGGCCAGCCTGGCCAACTTGCTGAAACCCCATCTCCACTAAAAATACAAAAATTAGCTGGGCATGGTGGCGCATGCCTGTAATCCCAGCTACTCAGGAGGCTGAGGCAGGAGAATTGCTTGAATTGGGACCCAGGAGGCAGAAGTTGCAGTGAGCTGAGATTGTGCCCCTGCACTTCAGCCTGGGATACAGAGAGAGATTCCATCTCAAAAAAAAAAAGAAAAAAAAGATATCTCTCCATTATCCATTCACTTGAATAGATGCTGATGAGAAATATCCTGTCATTCTTAGCATTTTTCTATATGTATGCACTGTGTTTGAGATTTCTCGTTTTCCCTGGTTTTCTCTAATTTGAAATAGTATTTTGAGGGTTATCCTGATTACTGATGTATAGTGGGCTTCTTGGATTTGTGAGTTTATACTTTTCATCAAATTTAGAAAACTATTTACTATTATTCATTCAAATTTCTTTTTTCTTTTCCCCTGCTACATTCCCTCTTCTCTTGGAATGTCAATAACATATATTAGGCCATTTGATATTGTTTAACAAGTCATTCATGCTCTGGTTACTCATTAATTTATTTATGTATTTATTGTCTTTATACTTCTTATCTGTCCTTACTTAATTTTGGATAGTTCTGATGTTTTTCAAGTTTACCCTTCTTTTCTTCTCCCATATATAATTTTCTTCTAATCCCATTTAGTGTACTTTTCATTTTATATAGTTTATTTTTCATTTCAGTAAGTCACATTTGGTCTGCTCCACATCTTCTTTTTATTTTATTTTTTTCATCATGCCTGTATTTACTACTGGAACATATGGAGTGCATTTAAAATAGTTGTATTTACTTATTTTTCTGTCTTTTCTGTCATCTCTTTCATTTTTGATGTATTTTCATCAATTGATTTTTCTCTTGGTTATAAATTATTTTTTCCTGTTTCTTTACATGCCTATTTATTTTATTTTATTTGGATATAAGGTCTCACTGTTACCCAGGCTGGAGTCCAGTGGTGCAATCATAGCTCACAGTAACCTCAAACCCCTGGGCTCAAGCTATCCCCCTGCCTTAGCCTCTCAAATGCTGGGAAAACTGACATGGACTACCACAGCTGGAGAATTTATTTTTTAAATTAATCGTAAAGATTACATCTCACTGTGTTGCCCAGGCTGGTCTTAAACTCCTGACCTCAAGTTATCCTCCATCTTCTGCCTCCCAAAGTGCTGATATTATGGGTGTGAACCACTGCATCTGACCCCTACTTATTTTTAATTGTTTACTGGACAAAATAAACAATACTATTCTCAGTATAAAAAGGAAAAAGAACTTAGAATTTTCAATTTGGGCTAAGATGATGTAACAGGGTTTATCCTTCTGCTTAAATAAGTAGAACTTTGGTCTAAGTATAAAAAATGGTTTTGAACATTGAAGAACAAGAAGCAGAACGCTGTGACTCCTAAGGAAAAGAAAATATGCTTACAGCCTATGTTGCTGGGTTTTGGATTTTCTTGTCTTCTTCCAAACAGTGTTTGATTTTGTTGTAGCACTTAGCTAACTTAAATGGAATACACTAAACACAAATCTTTTGAGGTTTGGTTTTTAAGCTCTATTAAGGCAATCTAGAGTAGTCATTAGCTTAAAACTACTTAGCCTCAATAATAAGCCTATATCCTTGTGAGGATTCTACCTCATGTTCTTTTTACTATGAAATCTTTAAGGTCTGGGCAGTCTCAAAGTATCCCTATCTCTCTATGAGCCCTGGAAATTTTCCTGTGCAAATCATCATTCAGCCAAAGACCACAGGGGATCTTTTTACAGATCTCTGGAGTCTTTCTGTTTTTCTCTCTCCTTCTCTTTCCACACACACACATTTTTTTTGTCTCTTTGCCTTATAGTACTCTGACCAGCAAAAGTCTAATGTGATCTCCCCAAACTCCAGTATTTGTTTTCTCAACCCAGGGAGACACTGGGCTCTGTTTGTGTTTCCTGCACTGTTGCATAGTAGCTGTCTCCAGGCAGTCATGTGGTGCAATTGTAGGTCTCAGCTTGCTTCTTTTCTTTTCCTTAGGAATCACAGTGTTCTCCTTCCTAGGCACCCATGTTTGAAAACAATTATTTTACATAGACTGAAGTTCTACTTACTTAAGGCAGGAAGATAAGCCTATTTCCTGTTATATCATCCAGGTTGAATGTTTTAAGTTCTTTTTTTCTTTTTCTTTCTTTTTTTTTTTGAGACAGAGTCTTGCACCCAGGCTGGAGTGTAGTGGCATGATCTTGGCTTTCTGCAGCCTCTGCCTCTCAGGTTCAAGCAATTCTTGTACTTCAGTCTCCCAAGTAGCTGGAACTACAGGCGTAAGCCACCATGCCCAGCTAAGTTTTGTATTTTTAGTAGAGATTTTTAGTAGAGATGGGGTTTCACCATGTTGCCCAGGCTGGTCTTGAACTCCTGACCTCAAGTGATCTGTCTGCCTTGGCCTCCCAAAGTGCTGGGATTACAGGCAAGAGCTGTCACAGTTGGTCTCTTTTTTCTATTAATATTGAGAACAGTATTGTTCTGTCTACCCCAGGGAGTTGTTCTAAGGCTCAAATAAGGTAATTGATTTGGAAAAATATCTAAATTACAGTTATGAAATACTGTATGTATTTGCAATGTAAAAGTAGGCATTGCTTTTCTGAGTGGAAATCTCTGTGGCTGGTAGTGCCTTTGCCTGAGTTCTTGTCCTGCATCCATGAAGAATGAGGTATGCAGAAAAGTGGAGGGTGAGCAAGATGAACAGGAGCTTTACTGAGCATTAGAATAGCTCAGAGGAGACCCTCAGTGGGTAGCTCCTTTCTGTAGGCAGGTCATCCCATCTGGTGTTCAGCTGTCAGCAGAGAGGAGGCCTTGAAGCAGGTGTCTCCTCTCTGTAGCCAGGTCATCCCATGATCTCTGCAGCTTTCAGCAGAGAGTTGGCCTAGGGTGGATGGCTCCTCTCTGCAGCTGATTGTCCTGTCATCTGCAGCTCTCAGCAGAGGAGGGCCTGGAGAAGATGGTTCTTCTCTGCAGGCTGGTCATTCAGAAGTCTGCAGCTCTCAGTAGAGAGGAGGCCCTGGAGATGGTAGCTTCTTTCTGCAGCTGGTTGTCTGGACATCTCTTCTGCTCTGGCTGAGTCTGGGATATTTTTGGTCTTTAGCGTGGGGAAGTGCATGCTGATTGGTCCATGGGCAGCCATAGATGGGCCCAGGAAAAAGCCCCAGGAGTTCCCCCTTGAGTCAGGAGAACTGGCAGCCCAGCCCACAGGCTTCAGGCCTTCCCCATCCTGAAGGTGAGACTTCACAGGGGACTCACTCTTTTCTGCCCAGGAACCTGTCTACCTCCTGCCACTGTTCATGGCACCTGACTGCTTGTGACAAGGGGGTGCCTGCAGGCCAGCACTGAGCTTCCCTCAGTACCCCTCCTCCCCTCCCATGCTTGTTGGAGCCCAAAGACCGGAGGGGGCAAGGGGCTGGCACGTTAGCACTGCCCTGAGCCTGTGCCCACCCAGCCAGGCTGCAGCAACAGCCAGTTTCAGTCCCAACCCTGCTCCATGATTTCCAGGAGTGGAAAGAGACCAGGAAGCAGGAGCAGGCCCTTCTGAGCCTGTGGTGGGCAGGGGGGCCTTCCCAGGCACCCAGTAGCACAGAGATACCCAGGTTTCCAGCTGGGCTTGGGCAGCTGCAGCTACACTCAGGGGACTCCTGTCCTGCCAGCTTGGAAGGGACGGGGCTCCTGCTTGTCCTTGGCTTTCACCAGCTCCATGGAGCCTGCAGCCATGGCCATGCCTCTGAGATCAGAGTGGGTAGTTACTGCAGGGAGAAGCCAGGCAGCAGGAGCAGTTTCCCAAGGGCACAGAGACACCCAGGTCCAGAGTCATGACATGGAAGCTGCAGCCACGCCCGGGGAGTGTGGGGCTCCTATCTGCTCTGTGGAGTGGGAGGCCCAGGCCTGGCTCCCCGCTGCAGCTGGCATTTTGGCAGCAGCCACTCTAGATGGGCCACTGCTGTCATCAGTAGTTTCTTTTTACAAAATAATTATAAAGGTTTGCCTAGTGGACTAACTTTTTAATTTAAAAAAAGTATTATTTAAAGGAAGGAGTAGCATTTTTTTTCACTGGTTCTAGGCTTCATGAACAGGATTTTTATTAAAGAGCCCTCAATTTTATTTTACCATGATGTGATGTAAACAGATAAATAGATGTCTATTTCCTTCAGCCATTTCAGACCAGTGTAGTCCTCTGCCTTGCAATGAAGATGGATACATGAGCTGCAAAGATGGAAAAGCTACTTTTACTTGCATTTGTAAACCAGGTTGGCAAGGAGAAAAGTGTGAATTTGGTATGTATAGTAACCCCTGCCCAGCTCATCAGCATTGGTCTCCTGAAAAGTTCTCTGCAGGTTGTATTACTTTAAAGATAATTTATTTTTTTCTTTTTTAGATATAAATGAATGCAAAGATCCCTCAAATCTAAATGGAGGTTGCAGCCAAATTTGTGATAATACACCTGGAAGTTACCACTGTTCTTGTAAAAGTGGTTTTGTTATGCTTTCAAATAAAAAAGACTGTAAAGGTAAGAGCAAGATGGGAGAATTAAAACACATCTACTGTGTGAGAATAATTCCAGGCAGAGAAATTTTACTAGGAAGTTTTTGGAAAACTGATTATAAGTGCTTATACTAACACATTTTATCCACATTGAAGCCTGTGATAGTTTTTGTTTGTTTTTGAGAGAGAGGGCTCACTCCGTCTCCCAGGCTGAAGTGGAGTGGCTCCGTCACAGTTCACTGTAGCCTCGATCTCCCAGGCTTCATTGATCCTCTCATTTCAGCCTCCCAAGTCGATGGGACTGCAGGTGCATGCCACCATGTCCAGCTAATTTTGTTCTGTATTTTTTGTAGAGACGGCATTTCATCATGTTGCCCAGACTTATCTCAAACTCAAGTGAGCCTCCTGCCTCAGCCTCCCAAAGTGTTGGGTTTACATGTGTGAGCTCTGTGCCCAGCCTTCATTTTAGTTTATAGTACTGATAACACACATATTTTGTTATTTTCTTATTGTATGTGTGTGTACACACCTGTGTGCATGTTTCAATAAAGAATTTAATTATAATGTGATGTTTCAATGCAAGTCTTTGCATGCTACAGACTTAGCAAAGTCATTGTTTATCCTTTGTTTTAAGACATTATATTATTATTTTTTTCTTCTAGTAAGATAAACAGCCATAGAAAGAAATCCATTACAGTAACCTCTTCCATTGTATTTTATTTTTCTTTCCAGAAGTACTTTTCTGATTTCCAACATAAACCCTTCATTTGGCACCTCGTTTCCTGTTGTGGTTTTGGAAAAGAAAAGATCTAGTTTTCTTTCTCTTTATACCTTTGAGATCATGTCATGGGTCGTAACTTCTTTTTCAGGCTGACATACTCCCTGTTAGTATAGCTTTCTAACAAGTCATTTTACTCGTATATTTATTTTGTTTTTAATTGTTTCGTATTCCTACATTTTGACTTTTTTCTCTCTGTGTACTGTCTTTTAGTTTGACTGTGTTAATGCTGTAACTCAATCTTCAAACATGCGTACCAGGTGTGTGGATAACTGAAAACAAAATCTCTCACCTGGAGTTAAATTTTGCCTTTAGAAACAGGATATAATTAACATCCAGGTTCTCTCCTCCACTACTTTTTTTGTTTCGCTAAAATGTAAAAAAAAAA
The DNA here is from genome assembly GCA_028533165.1 of Leontopithecus rosalia. NCBI lineage: Eukaryota > Metazoa > Chordata > Mammalia > Primates > Cebidae > Leontopithecus > Leontopithecus rosalia. Next base: position 3,958,633 of record CM052665.1, read on the forward strand.
AAAAGTTAAAAATGTATATTTCTTGTTCAAGTCTTTATTTTATATATGTTTTGGTAAAGCCCTAAATTGGATTCATATTCAAATCATCTCCCTCTTACTGAATAGTAGTGTTTAGTGTGATGTAATTTATAATATTATTTAAACTGCAGTTAAATGACTAAAGTGAAATACATTAACAACAAATTCTTCTAAACAGTTATCAAATTTGTGACCATGTATCTTTCTTATCCGCCTATTTGAAGGTCTGTTTGAGTGTGAATTTTGAGACTATTTAGAATAGTCTTTCTTTAGAACATGAGTTATAGAAAAGCTGTCATAAGTATGCATTTTATAAACAAATAGTACCCACTCATACTTCTACACTTAAATACTTTAATAGTCTCTTTCTAAACAATTTGTGGTTTCTTTTGTTTTTTGTTTTTAATATCTTTTATTTTTATTTATTTTTATTTTTTGTAGAGACAGGGTTTCACCATGTCGGCCAGGATGGTCTCAATCTCTTGACCTCGTGATCCGCCCCACTCAGCCTCCCAAAGAGCTGGGATTACAGGCATGAGCCACGCACCCGGCCTCATGTTTTTTTGTTTTTTAAGGTAGATAGGGTTTTGCTTTGTCATCTAGGCTGGAGTGTAGTGGAGCAACATCCTGGGATTAAGTGATCCTCTCATCTCAGCCTCCCAAATAGCTGGGACTACAGCATGCACCACTGTGCCTGGCTAATGTTTATAGCTTTTGTACAGGTGGATTTTTGCCACATTGTCCAGGCTGGTCTCAAATTCTTGGGCTCAATTGATCCATCCACTTCAGCCTTGCAAGGTCATGGGATTAAAGGCATGAGCCATCACACCTGGCCAAATTTGTCACTTTTTAAAAACTAAAAAGTATTTGATTCTTATCCACTCAGTTAATACACATATATACGTATAGATGATTACAAAAGTGCTCTTATCAATAGGAATGTTCCTGATGAGCACATTTGTTCTCATATTCTTCATTTGCATTACTGTTTACCCATGATCTGTCAGTAATAGAGTAGAAAATGGATGGAAGAATGTATTTAAAAAACTATTACTAGGGGACGTTTGCCAAAATGTAGAAATGATTAGGATCCACTTGCCAGTAATTGTGTAAAAATGAAAGAATAAAACTTTTCTTTTCTTTTTCTTCTTTTTTTTTTGGACACAGAATCTTGTTATGATGCATAGGCTGGAATGTAGTGTGAGCTCAGCTCACTGCCACCTCTGCCTCCTGGGTTCAAGTGATTCTCCTGCCTCAGCCTCCCGAGTAGCTGGGACTACAGGCGCATGCCACCACACCTGGTTAATTTTTGTATTTTTCGGTAGAGATAGGAATTTGCCCTTTTGGTCAGGCTGGCCTTGAACTCCTGAGTTCATGTGATCTGCCCATCTCAGCCTTCCAAATTGCTGGGATTACAGAAATGAGCCACTGCACCCAGCTGAAAGAATAAAACTTTTCAAACAGGCATTAGATGTCAGTGTAGAGTCATGAAATCAGTGCGCTGTAACCTAAACTTGTATGATCTAAATAATTCCCTGCAATATGACTCAAACCAAATACACTTAGTGACATATTTTTAGTGATTTTATTTTCTTATTTATTTAGTGACAGGTTCTCCTTTTGTCACCCAGGATGGAGTGGAGCGGTGCAATCATAGTTCACTGCATCCCCCAACCTCTGGGATTGAGTGATCCTCTGCCTTATCCTCCTTAGTAACTAAAACACATGCTGCCACTCCTGACTAATTTTTTTCTCTTCTCTTTTTTTTCTGATATAAAGAAGTGGAGTTTCACCATGTTGCACTGGCTGGTCTCGAATGCTTTGACCTCCCAAAGTGCAAGGATTATGACACTACCGCCAGGCCCAGCCACTCCTGGCGAATTTAAGAAAAAAATCTTTGTAGAGACAGTTGCTTAGGCTTACTTTATTTCAAAAACATAGAGTTTGTAGCTCTTTTATAAAAACTGAATATTTTATTTTGAATTAATTGAAGATTCACATGAAGTTATAAGAAGTAATACAGAGTGATGCTAATATACCCATTGCCCAGTTTCCCTTAATGGTAACATTTTACAAAACGATAGTACAGTTTTACACTCAGGATATTGACAATGGTACAGCCAAAATATAGAAAAATTCCTATAAGGAATTATCTTTGTGCAAGTTATTTTAAATTATATCCTAAATTTTGATCATTCATCTGGAAAAAAAGCCATCAACTTTTAGCATATTTTCTGTTCTGAGTTTGTCTTTCTCCAGAGATTACAGAGAAGCGTTCACTAATAATTACATCTGCACTGCACTATTTCTATCACTCGTTTTGCTTTCTTCACCAGTGCTCACCTAGTGACTAGTTACTATCAATGCCTTGTCTCCTACTTCATTTGCAGTACGATATGTCATCTGAAATTTGTGGGATGTTAATTTAGCACTAAATTCATATTGGATTAACTACAGATTGATAAGTGCTTAGAGACCTTGATCTTATTTTAAATTTGACTCATGTTGTCTACTTTAGGCAACAATAGTAGTGCATAAATCAGATGTTTGTTCCTTTCCAAAGAAACGAGGTAGAATAGATGAGCCATCCCCTGTACAAAAATTAGTTGTGATGCCGTGGAGTGAATCTGTTTTCAAGACCTCCGTTTAGTTTCATACTCTAGCCTGGCAGATAAGAACATTTCTGTAGCTTTCTCCTTCTTCACATAACTGGAAGGAATGTGACAAACTTCAGTCAAATTCCCTGTGCATTTGCGGAAAGAAATCACGTTAAGTAAACTAACATATGATGATAGGTTTGATGTTTTTTTGTCCGAAGGCCAATCTGTTATCTCATTACATACATTAAACTGGTTCCAGGAAACACAAATCAAGGGTTCTTTGCTAGGCTCTGCTGGTATGGGAAAACTATTTTTTAATATAGTGACTTTATTTATAGATGTGGATGAATGCACTTTAAAGCCAGGCATCTGTGGCATAGCTGTGTGCAAGAACGTCCCAGGAGCCTATGAATGTGAATGTCCCGAAGGCTACAGATACAGCCTCAAGTCCAAGTCTTGTGAAGGTAGAATGATGGTGCTGTCATTGCTGATGGTGGGGAGGGTGGGTTGGAGCCCTGAATTGGTATTTAAAAGCATTGGTTTTGTTTGACATCAACAATCATATTTTCTAATTAATAATATAGCTTGTTCCATTGGGTTATCATTGTGAATATATATATATATTCACACCTATGTATAATGTACCTTTTAAAAAATAGACTTAAGGGGTACAAATACAGTTTTAATGTGCCCTTTTAACTATTTTTAAATATAAATTCAGTGGCATTAATTACATTCACTCTATTGTGCAGCTATCACTTCTATTTCCAAAACTTCTTCATCAGCCCCAACAGAAACTCTTAAGCAGTAACCGTTTGAGCAGTGAGTTTCCTTTTTTTTGTTACCTTAATAGAGGTAACTTCTAATCTTGTTTCCTGTCTCCATGAAGTTGCCTAAATCAATACTAATTTTACAGTAGATTTTTTAGCAACATATGCTGCTTCTGAGATTTCGATGACCTACCTCTTCGTGCACACCAAAATTATCCCCCTGCCAACCACACCCACATTTCTCTTTTCCCACCATTGCAGATAGAAATTACCATGAAAAATTCTAGACATGTAGAATTATCGTTAGCCAACTTCATTACCTATATTGTTGTTTTAATTAACGAATGACATATTTTTAAAAAGATTTATATGTGACTCTATTATCTATCTCTCTATAACTTTAATAATATATTATTCAATTTTAATGCTATTGAAGGATTATTAATTTTGGGAATCTATTTTAAATCATTAAATAGACTTTTAATATATTTTAAATCATGAGGACATATTCAACAATAACATTTATGAATTTGTGGAGTTTTAAAAGTCATAGGGCATATCCAGTGATAATGTCAATGATCTTATATATCTCTGAAGTAGACGTTTGCTTCAAGATAATATTGTACATTTCCAAGAATGATTTTTCCCAAATATTGAGTAGGGACAGGGACCACATAGAAGATTTCATAATATGGGAGATTACGATGCAATGAAGTTTTTTCTTTAAAAAAGCAAAATGATAAGAAATAAAGAAATTTTCCTAAATTAATTGCCACAATTATTGCATTACGAGAAGTTCAGTGTTCTTGACATTGTAATTTAATTCCTGATTGTATCAACCTTCAATTAAAGGAGTCTTTTCTTCCCTTCCCTTTCCTACTTTCCTTTCGTTTACTTCCTCATCCTCTTCTTCCTTTCTCTTCCCCTTCCCATTTCTTTTTTCTTTTTTCAAAGCAATGAATTGTGAGGTAATCTCAATGGAATTCTAATAACCAGAAATGACAGTTAAGATGAGATTCTTAATCTTTTTTTCTTCAAATTCAAAATGAGCAATTTGATAGAATACTTAATCACTGGAAGTTATAAATTAATTTTTGTTTCAAATATTTAAATAAAAGTTATACTTGTAACTAATTTATATTTCCATATTATATTTATAGTATTATATTTATATGTAGTTTGATGTCATAGGATTTCTTTCCCTAAGGATCTGTTCTCATTGATGTCATACTACAATCAGAATACTCCTGCTCCTATCAGATTGAACATTTAGGAAACTTGCTTCTAGTTACTCAGATTTAATGCATAATTGACCCAGGAATGGAATACTGGAGGGTAGGTCCTCATTGTTACTTCATTGAAATAAATGTCACCATATTAACTTTTTTTCTGCATTTTTTAACAAGTGAAGGTAAAATTATATGTATATATATATATATATATACACACACACACATATGTATATACACACACACACATATATATGTATATAATTTTTTTTCTTCCTCAGATATAGATGAATGCTCTGAGAACATGTGTGCTCAGCTTTGTGTCAATTACCCTGGAGGTTACTCTTGCTACTGTGATGGGAAAAAAGGATTCAAACTTGCCCAAGATCAGAAGAGTTGTGAGGTAAACATTTCACAATGCTTAACTTCTCAATTCTTTTCTAAAATGAGAGATTCTAAGTACTTATTTTGACATAGCTGAGTTAAGTCAGGAAAGTACAGATATTCTACAATAATTGCTGTAGCTTTGAGCAGTTATGAGTCATGATTATTTACTAAATATGGTCGTGTAAGTCTTAAACTTTGGGGATAATTAGTGGCTGGGTTTAAAAAAAAGAGGCTAGAGTCACAGTTTAGAGAGTACTTATCTCAGCCTTTACTTTTATAAAGTCCAAAGTGTATGCTTACTTAAGAAATCGAGAAAAGCTGCGGTTAATAACCCTCATTGTGAGAAATAATCTCCCATAGAAACTTCAGTGAAAACATTTTCCAGTGTCTCCTTTCCTGTATTCCACTCTGACAAGTTTGATCACACCTTAGGCAAGTTGGTACTTGTAAAAGTGCTCATAACGTTTCAGAGGGTACAAGTGCAGTTTCAATGTACCCTACCGTTTTTAGGATTTAGTGGGGTTTAAGTTCATCAGAATTCAGAGAGGTTGATTTCTTAATCTGTGTCTCTCGAGCTTGCTTTTAGTTACTCAGATTTAATGCATAATTGACCTAGGAATTGAATATTATGGGTAGGTCCTCATTTTTACTTCATTGAAATAAGTGTCACCATCTGAGCTCATTTTCTTCTTGCATCTTTTTTTAACAAGTGAAGGTAAAATTGTATATGATTATGAGGCCGGCCATTAAAAATGCCTAAATAATGATTTAACTGTGTGTACATACATAGCTCTATATCTGTTGCTAAGACAAAGCTGTATATGTCCAGGAAAATGTCACATTCAATATTATGCAGCCTACTTGGTAATCAGCTAGTTGGCATGTATAGCGATTTTGGTATGGTACTACTTAAATGAAATGCCAGGCTGAGTGAACATTTATTTTGTAATTTAGTCCTTTATTATTTCTGCATTTGGTGTAGTTACATACCACCGTCTGCCTTGAAATAGAAATATTAAAGTTCTAAGAGGAAATAAAATGTTATTTCTGGGCCTATATTTAATACAGTGCTATGTATGTAATTCTCCTCAAAATATCCTCATATGTGCTCCATGATTTATACCTGAAAAGCTTTTCCTTTTATTTGTTTTCACTCTTAGAAAAAAAATACTTGATTCCATATGTGATGACTTTAAATAATCTTCTTGTAAATTCCTTGGAGACTATGAGATCTTAACTTATATTTATTTCCTTTATGCTTTCCAAATAGCACATTCTTGCTCAGGAAACTTTTGCTTAATAAATGAATGAGTGAATGAATGAGGTGTCGTTTATCGGTACATTAATTCTTACACCTATTGCTGACTTCAAATAAAAATAATTTTCAGACATAATTCTCAGAAGATATTATACCTGACAGTTAATTAAATAAATATATATTGGTTCTTGAAGAAAGAGTTTGTGTTTAGGACTAACATTTGCAAAGGAAGTATTAAAGACAAAGATCTAAAGCCAGGCACATTGAATGAGACTTTAAAACACACGTATTCTTGGAGGTTATACTGATAGATAGCCTGTACGAGGAAATGGAAGATAGGTCTTCATTATCACCACAACTATTCTTAATTATTTCAGCGTATCACAGAGGATACATTCGTACCCAGACAAAAATGCACGGCTTCACACCAACGTCAAGCAATGACGTATGCATTTTGCTTTTCTTGTTGTTTACTTGGTTTCTTTTATCCTAGGCAGTTCCAGTGTGCCTTCCCTTGAACCTTGACACCAAGTCTGAATTACTTTACTTGGCGGAGCAGTTTGCAGGGGTCGTTTTATATTTAAAATTTCGTTTGCCAGAAATCTCCAGGTGAGGAACCCATACCAGGGATAATTTCTAGAGGTTAAGCAGATAAGGGCCGAAGAAGAGCGGCTGAAAAGGTTTGAAACGTGTGAAATTGTATTGCCAATCAGCTAATGTAGTCATATTATCAATCAGATGATTTGGGGAACCCTAAGTTAATTTCCTCCTTCACACATGTAATTTTTAGGCTAAAACCTTTCTGAGTCATTCTAAACTGACCTTCCCCAATGAACATTTTACCTTATTCCATATTGTTCCTTTTGTAGAAAATGCATGTTTACTAAGAAGCTGGGCAAGTAGATTTAATGTACTTGTGAAATTTCCATTATTCTTTATACATGTTATGAAAACTAACTAATAAAAATACTCATTATTGCTTTTAGAATATCGTTATATTCAAAATTCTTAAGGAATTTTAAACTTGCAAGTGGCATTTTAAAGATATAAAATTACATATTTTTAGTTGACAGTCTAAATACTGTATCCATTATTTTTGTAGTTAGATTGAGTTCAGAAATGAAGTAATTGCTTATGTTTTGAGTCATAATTCCACTTTATTTTTATAGCAATGTTTATGATCCAATTTTCATTTTATTTTATTTTAATTAATTAATTTATTTTTGAGACAGAGTCCTGCTCTTTTGTTCAGGCAGGAGTGCAGTGGTGCAATCTCAGCTCATTGCAACCTCCGCCTCCTAGGTCGGGTGATTCTCCTGCCTCAGCCTCCTGAGTAGGTGGGACTACAGGCATGTGCCACCACACACAGCTCATTTTTGTGTTTTGAGTAGAGATGGAGTTTTACTATGTTGCCCAGGCTGGTCTCGACTTCCTGACCTCAGGTGATCACTTCAGGGGATCTGCCATAATTCTACTTTAGTCATCAGATTTTCTCAGAAGCATACCTTGCTGGAGGTAGAAGAAAGAAATTGAAATTTTTTTGGAATAATGGAAAGAAAAAATATTTGAGACAGATTATACAGTTCAAATTTTAAGATATTTTAATTAAGCATATATATTTAGGATTTAATTTTGTTAGATATATGAATAATTATTCATTAAATAATTCAACCAAATTCATAGAATCAAAGAACACTGAAAGTTATTCTAAGATTAATAACTTACATGAACACTTGAGTAACTGTGCTCCTTCCACACTTTTTTTCTCCCAATTTTTGTTTTTTTCCTTTAATGTCACAGAGCAAGTAATATCTTCTAATGCTGTAGATTGGAGACAATCCTAACCTGCTGTGAGAATAATGAGAATGAGAGAGAAAAATATTAATTTTAGTAAATAACACTTTTAGGAATACAATTGATCTTCCATATCCTTGAGTTTCTCATTTGTGAATTTAACCAACCTCAGGTAGATAGTTTTCAGAAGAAAACCACAATAAATACTGACAACACAATGCAAAATAATACAAATAAAATACAATACAGTGTGACAACTATTTACATAACATTTACATTGCATTGGATATTATACACAATCTAGAGATGAATTGCATAAATTATGCAAATACTGTTCCATTTACATAAGGGACTTGAGCATCTGTGGATACTGATACCACGCAGGGATCCTGGAGCCAATATCCCATGGCTACCTAGGGATGAGTGTGTTCGTTTCTCACTCACAGTTCACAGTCGTTTGATCTCTAACATTGGATTGGAGTTGGTCAAATTATTTTTCCCAGAATTTATTATTTATTTATTTTAAACTTTTCATTGATATGTAATGTATGTAGAGAAATGTACACATTAGATTAAATGTACAGCTTGATGAATTTTTATAACTGCCACCTGTGTGATCAACACAAGAATAGCTAGTGCTTTTATTTTTATTTTTTGCAAATTTCTTTACATCTGTTTTTCATGATCAAATACTTTAGCTACACAAATGCTAACAAATTCACTCTTTTTTCCAGTTTACCATGCTTGGGAGAAAGAATGAATTGTTCCCCATTGCGATGAATCAGTTTGCTGATGATGTATTCCAGAAACAAAATATGCAGAACGTGACTCCTTGAAATATGACTTTAGCCTGATTTTACAAAGAAAAGGGAATTATCTCCACAATAGGACCAATTACTGGAAGATCTGAGCGTACACAGATTTGAGTTTTGGCCAGATGATATTGTTTCATATCAATAAATGCACAGATAGTTATGAAAGGGGATGGAAGTCCTTATTCCAAGCCAGATTGTTCTTTTTTACATAATCTGAGTTCAGTAAATTCCTACTACATTGTTCTCCATCAACATACTTTACTCACATTTTACCTCTTTATAATACTTTGGAATTCTAAAGATGAAAAAGGTTGTTTTGTCACCTTTTCTTTGTTCCATTTGAGAGAGATTTGTGTGCCATTGCAAATGCTCCCTCTGCTACTGTTACTATTATACCTTGTGATAAGAGTGTGGGGCTCTGTCCTGCCTAGTTTAGCAATTATCTGAAGTCCAGACTCTTTGACTCAAATTGCCTTTATTTTAACTTAGATGCCTTATAGTGATACACCTATATTTCATTTTCCCTGTTTGTCATTCATCAATCTTTGGGATTTGCTAGTCCCTTGGAAATGTCAATGGTGATTCTCACTGAAGTGTTTTAAGGATACTGAATCAGCACGTGTTCTTTTAATTTCAGCATCCCTAAGATTTTTCTCCTTGTAATAGGTACATATGTGTCTAGAGTCTTAATAGCAACAGCTGTTGCCAGCACTCAGATACCCTCAAACACATGGGTAGACGGTATCTTTTAAATTTTCTGTCTGTGTATTCTACTACAGTGACTTATGCAATTAGAGGTTTAGAAAAGCTAATAGATACATTTTAAGTTTTTAATTTTACCTTTCTTACCACACATGAAGGTTCAATGATGGCTGGAGTCACCCATATGTTATCTTGTAGATCTCCGTGAGTGATTCCTGACGTGAAATTAGAGGGAAAATATGCCTTTTGATGAATTAACCAATCACGAAATTGAAGCATTTTACTGATCACTTACTGATACAGCAAAAACAAAAATACAACCAAAAACCCACCACATGTTAATGTCAGATTATGTGGTGTATAAACGGGGCCAGGAGAGGTACAGGATGCCTCATATCTATACATGTGTATTAATTCCAGCATTTGAAAGGCGCTTCCAAAACATACGCCAAAGAAAGATGACAAATTACCAAAGCATCTGTTCGCTGGGGAAAAGATTCCAAGAATAAGCAAGAAAATATATAACAACTTAATTTTAAACACACGTGGAACCAGAGATAATACATGAGCAGTCTAAATCTGCCCTTCTCTTTTACTAATTCCAGAAAACGAAAAAACATTTGACTCTTTGTCCATATCACTGTTGCCAGTACAAGAAAAAAAGAATAATGCATTGAGCTTTCTGTATTTCTCGCATTGTTTAGATTTACAGCAGAATTTGATTTCCGGACATATGATTCAGAAGGCGTGGTGCTGTATGCAGAATCTCTCGATCACTCAGCCTGGATCCTGATCGCAGTTCGTGACGGAAAGTTTGAAGTTCAGCTTCAGAACGAACAGACGTCCAGAATCACAACTGGGGGCGGCGGTGTTAATAACGGTGTGTGGCACACGGTACGTTTGCCGATTTCATCCATGTCTTTCCGCTATGATGCGGTTCGTATAAAATCATAATTTGTTTTTATAGTGATACCAAACCAAAATGGGTTTGGAGTTATCTGATGCTGTATGAAGTATATTCTGTACACTGTAATTCCCTGAAACAGCCTGAGAAATAAGATTCTCAATTAATACATTAGAATGTATCATAACTAAAATAGTTGTTTTTAGTTATTTGCTTGAACTACCCTGTCTTTAACTTTTTACCTTTTAAACGATATTACCTTTTTTACCTTATTTAACTTTTTACCTTGTTTAGTGGCCGTTTGGTGAACCCTGGTGTTAGGGATTATTAGGTGACCTAACGGTTTTTTTCTTGTTGTTGCGGTTTTTTTTTTTTTTTTTTACAGAGTCTCACTCTGTCGCTTAGGCTGGAGTGCGGTGGCATGATCTTGGCTCACTGCAACCTACGCCTCCTGGGTTCAAGTGATTATTGTGCTTCAGCCTTCTGAGTAGCTGGGATTACATGTGTATAGCACACCTGGCTAATTTTTATAATTTTAGTGAAGACAGGATTTTACCATGTTGGCCAGGCTGGTCTCGAACTCCTGGCCTCAAGCTATCCACCCACTTTGACTTCCCAAAGTGCTGGGATGACAAGCCTCAGCCACCGCACCTGCTGCCATAGAAATTTATACAAAGACACCACTGATCAAGAAAAACTCTCCTCAATTACCATTAATATTTTTTAAATTAAGGCGAAATAAATATAGTAGCAAATTCAAAAAGGTAACTCAAATTCAAATACAAGCATATAGATAAGTAATCCTTTTTTAAAAAACTAGACACAGTGTCTTGCTATGTTGTCCAAGCTGATCGTAAACTCAAGGAATCCTCCTCCTACCTTGGCTTCCCAAAGTGCTGGGATTGCAGGCATGAGCCATTATGCCAGACTTAGTAATCAGTTTTTGTGCAAATGATATACAGTAGCAGGTACCAGTGTGCTTAGAAATTAGCATTTTACGGCTGTGCGCGGTGGCTAAAGCCTGTAATCCCAGCACTTTGGGAGGCCGAGGCGGGTGGATCACGAGGTCAAGAGATCGAGACCATCCTGGTCAACAAGGTGAAACCCCATCTCTAGTAAAAATACAAAAATTAGCTGGGCATGGTGGTGCGCACCTGTAGTCCCAGCTATTTGGGAGGCTGAGGCAGGAGAATTGCCTGAACCCAGGAGGCGGAGGTTGCAGTGAGCCAAGATCGCACCATTGCACTCCAGCCTGGGTAACAAGAATGAAACTCTGTCTCAAAAAAAAAAAAAAAAAGAAAGAAATTAGCATTTTAGGCCAGGTGCAGTGGCTTATGCCTATAATCCCAGCATTTTGGGAGGCTGAGGCAGGGGGATCACCTGAGCTCAGTAGTTCAAGAGCAGCCTGGCCAACATAGCAAAACCCCATCTCTACTAAAAATACAAAAATTAGCCAGGAGTGGTGGTGCACTCCTGTAATCTCAGCTACTTGGGAGGCTGAGGCAGGAGAATCACTTGAACCCTGGAGGCGCAGGTTGCAGTGAGCTGAGGTCATACCACTGCACTCCAGCCTGGGCAACAGAGCAAGACTCAAAAAAAAAGAAAAAAGAAATTAGCATTTCAATTTAATCCTACATATAGCCTTTATTCTAGTGATCAAGAACAGTACTTTAATCAACCAGATTAAAATGGGACTTTCCTGGAGGGATTACTGCTAGTTGACAGTGGGGAGAAGTCTTTTCTGAAGTATAGCGTCATTGCTGTCTTCAGCAGAGGATAGGTGGGAGAAGATTGGCTTCACCTTAGAATGCGGGGCACAAAAGAGATATCTTTTATGCCCAGAGGAGCTGGCAAGAAGTTTGTGTTGATCTCCATTTATTTATGGTATTTATCTATTTGTCATTATTGTTATTATTATTATTATTTTGAGACAGAGTCTTCCTCTGTCACCCAGGCTGGAGTACAGTGGCATATTCTCAGCTCACTGCAACCTCCACCTTCTGGGTTCAAGTGATTCTCCTGTCTCAGCCTCTTAAGTAGCTGGGACTATAGGTGCTGATGCCATGCCTGGCTAGTTTTTGTATTTTTAGTAGAGAATGGGTTTCACAGTGTTGGCCAGGCTGGTCCTGAACTTCTGACCTCAGGTGATCTGCTCTTCTCAGCCTCCCAAAGTGTAGGGATTACAGGTGTGAGCCATTGCACCCAGCCAAGAAGTTTGTGTTGAGAAGCCATGTGAGGTCACCACTAAATTATTTTAGTCCTTCATTTATTCATACATGCACTCATTTATTCAATAAGCTTTTAGTGAGTGCTTTTGCTGCTAAGTTCCTGAGTTCAAGGCGTTAGAACTATAGCAAGAGATTTTCCTTGCTCTAGAGCTTAGTACCTCACAGAGAAATAGCTGATGCGTCTTTGGGAAATAATATACTGTAACATGAAATATGTTACAGTAGAGGTATGAACAAAGCACACTTGGGCAACGATGTGGCGACTTTACAAATTATTACCTCTTTTTTTTTTTTTTGAGATGGAGTTTCGCTCTTGTTACCCAGGCTGGAGTGCAATGGTGTGATCTCAGCTCACCGCAACCTCCGCCTCCTGGGTTCAGACAATTCTCCTGCCTCATCCTGAGTAGCTGGGGTTACAGGCACGCGCCACCATGCCCAGCTAATTTTTTGTATTTTTAGTAGAGACGGGGTTTCACCTTGTTGATCAGGATGGTCTCGATCTCTTGACCTCGTGATCCACCTGTCTCGGCCTCCCAAAGTGCTGGGATTACAGGCATGAGCCACCGCGCCACATTATCACTTCTTATCTTTGATTATGGGTCTAACATTAATAGGAATTTAAATTGTAAATGTATCATAATTTGTTCAGCAAAATATTTACTAAGCACTTCTGTGTGCTAATCCTTATTCTTGGTGGTAAAGATATAACAGCAAATAAAACGAAGTCAGTGCTCTTACAGAGCTTGCATTCTAGTGGTGAGATGCAAACAACAAATGCATAAAAAATAAATATGCCAGAGAGTTATTCATGTGATAAGAAAAAAGAAAAGCCAGGCAAGGACATAGAGAGAGATGATCATATGCATATAGAATTAGGAAAGCCATCTCTGATGAGATTAGATCTGAACTGAGACTCGAGAGCACGTGTCATGAGAAATACATGAGGGAATATAAAACGATTCTGCACCATGTGAAGAGCAAAAACAGAATTTCCTGGAACAGGATGTGTTTGGTATTTGAGGAATAGCACAAAATGTAGTGTAGCAGCAGTGGGGGAGTCGTTAGAAAATGAGGTTAGAGGTCGGACACAGTGGCTCACGCCTGTAATCCCAGCACTCCGGAAGGCCAAGGCAGGCTAATCTCAAGGTCAGGAGTTCGAGACCAGCCTGCCAACATGCTAAAACCCCATTTCTACTGAAAAAATACACACAAAAAAAATTAGCTGGGTGTGGTGGTGGGCGCCTGTAGTCCCAGCTACTCAGGAGGTTGAGACAGAATTTCTTGAATCCGGGAGGTGGAGGTTGCAGTGAGCCATTGCATCACTGCACTCCATCCCGAGGGACAGTGCAAGACTGTCTCAAAAAAAAAAAAAAGACAAGAAAATGAAGTTAGAAACGTGGTCTGGGCCGGGCGCGGTGGCTCAAGCCTGTAATCCCAGCACTTTGGGAGGCCGAGGCGGGTGGATCACGAGGTCAAGAGATCGAGACCATCCTGGTCAACATGGTGAAACCCCGTCTCTACTCAAAATACAAAAAATTAGCTGGGCATGGTGGCGCATGCCTGTAATCCCAGCTACTCAGGAGGCTGAGGCAGGAGAATTGC
>CM052665.1:3973439-3992600 GCA_028533165.1 Leontopithecus rosalia
GGTCAAGAGATCGAGACCATCCTGGTCAACATGGTGAAACCCCGTCTCTACTCAAAATACAAAAAATTAGCTGGGCATGGTGGCGCATGCCTGTAATCCCAGCTACTCAGGAGGCTGAGGCAGGAGAATTGCCTGAACCCAGGAGGCGGAGGTTGCGGTGAGCCGAGATCGCGCCATTGCACTCCAGCCTGGGTAACAACAGTGAAACTCCGTCTCAAAAAAAAAAAAAAAGGAAACGTGGTCTGAAATGAGATCATCTAGGGCCTTGGGGGGCCATGAAGGGGTGTGGATTTTATGCTAAATGGAAAGGCCCTGGATGATTTTGAGAAGGGACATGATCTAATTCACATTTAAAAATATAATCACGATCAGAAGCTGATGGCTTTGTGGAAACCAGAGAGTGGAGAATGAGAGGAGAACAGGATATGGAGTTAGGAGACTATTGCAATAACCCGGTGGAGAGAAGATGGCAGCTCTGACTAGTGTGCTGGTGGCAAGGGTGGTGAGAAGTGATCAGATTCTGGATATATTTTTACAGTTAAGCCTTCAATTCAAATTTTTGAATACTCAGCATAAAAAGGGGTTTTAAGGCTATGAAACGGGTTGTTTGACCAGTGGTTTCAAATACTATCTCATCCAATGTCTGAAAATATATAATGCTCCTTTACTGTTCTGTAATGAAATATCTCAATAATGTAAACTACCTTCACGTGTACCCAGTTGAAACCAACATGATGCTCTCGTTATTACATTCATATCAGTAAACAAAAGGAATTTGTGAGAAAATAATACGTATTTCAGTATGTAAGTATTCAACTATAACTACAATACCTGTCACAGCTTGCTTCTATACATAGACTAAAAAAGCTACAAATGAAGATTAATACTGGGGTGTTATATTAGTAACTCAAATACCATTAAGTGCATATATGATGTTGCCACTGGTAATATTAATTTTCCAAAGTGTTCCTGGCGAAGATATGAACAAAATCAATATCAATCTATCTTTAGTTTTCAAGATTATTACATTCTTGGAAACCTTAATGAATGCTGAAGTGGTGCGGCAAGCATTTTGTGTGTATGTATATACACACTCAGGTAATGGTGAGCACGAGTAGTCCCTACATGAGTCCCCAGCAGGGACGTGCAGAAGGTTTTAAGAATACTTGATATTTTATTATTAATTGTGCATGACGAGCCCATGTACACAATGCCGATTGTCTGTCATCCTACAATGCCAGCGTGGCCCCTACTCATTGTGACAAATTAAAGTGCTGTGCACCTCCAAACTTTCCAAATGCCCCGGAGTGGAGTCATGGTGTCCCACTTAAAATACTTGCATGGCTACAGGAGAAAGCTCTGCGCCCTGAGCCGTGGGGAGGGGAGGATCTAGCAAAGGAGACTGAGAAGTAGTTGTTAGAGCTCAGAAAGAGAAGCAAGCAGGGTCAGGTCTTGGAGACTAAGTTAAGAAAGTCTGTGAAGAAGGGAATCGTTGTTCAAATGCTGCTAATCGGCCATATTAAAAAAGGAGTGCTGATAAGCTTTAAATCTGTGTCACCAAACTTATTTTATGTTGGAGGATAGTTTTCCCCTCCTATAACGGTGTTTTAATATGGTTATTGGCTGGCTCCTGTTACTGGTTAGTAAGTGAAGAGTTTGCACTTTGCTGTAGTTTTTTTTTTTTTTAAATTGAGACGGAGTTTCACTCTTGTCACCCAGGCTGGAGTGCAATGGTTCGATCTCGGCTCACCGCAACCTCTGCCTCCTGGGTTCAGGCAATTCTCCTGCCTCAGCCTCCTGAGTAGCTGGGATTACAGGCACGTGCCACCGTGCCCAGCTAATTTTTTGTATTTTTAGTAGAGACGGGGTTTCACCATGTTGACCAGGATGGTCTCGATCTCTTGACCTCATGATCCACCCGCCTCGGCCTCCCAAAGTGCTGGGATTACAGGCTTGAGCCACCGCGCCCGGCTTCGCTGTAGTTTTACATGAAGCAATGCAGCAGTGGTTCTTCAGATTGCTTTTGTGGGAGGAATTTTGATTGTTGTTTACCCTTATTTGAAACCTTTTCTAAGAAACCCAGACTACTCTCAAAATTGGAAAACTCCAGTTTAATTTTATGTCGTTTTTTCTTACTACCTCAATCACTTTTTAATTTTAAAGGAAAAATAATTTGTGGGCAATTAACAGAATACTGGACATACTGATTTTTCTTCCTTTATATTAAGAACTTATTTACATGATTGACTCCATATGTGTATTATCAGACAATTGCAAAATAAGACCACTTAAAATTTTCCTAAGGTAGAATGGCTCACTTAACTGTTAATTTATTGGCAGCCTGGGATTGAAAGATATATAATTGGATGTTTAAGTTTAACAGAATAGCTTTTTATAACTTTAAAATATGGTATGCTTTGCTTTTAATTTTTGATTAAGTGCTTTCACCCTAAATGCTTTTTACCCCATTTATTATAATGTGACATTCCAAATAAGTTGTAACAAATCAATAATTACATTAAAATGATTACAAAAGTATTTTATTAGAATAATAACAGAATTTTTAGATTCCAGTGTTTCAAATGACATGTAGTAATGCTTGGTTATTTGGTAATTTTTCTTTTTTAATTGTAGGTGTCTGTGGAAGAATTAGAACATAGTGTTAGCCTTAAAATAGCTAAAGAAGCTGTGATGAATATAAATAAACTTGGACCCCTTTTTAAACCTGAACATGGATTTCTGGAAACCAAAGTATACTTTGCAGGATTCCCTCGGCAGGTGGAAAGTCAGTTCATTAAACCGGTAATGATCCAAGCTTCTGTCACACATCATGGGTGAATTCCTTTTCTCTGTGAAATATTTGAAGATGCGTTTTCCTGAGAGTCAACAGAAGTTGTGTGGTTAAGCATACTAAGTTTGAGAACTTGAAATGATTGTGGAAAAATAACATTAGTGACCCTCGAAATTATATTAATGAAACAAGAAAACGATGTGGTAGTTTTGTGTTCACTTAAATCCAGCATAAATCATGAAGTGGACTTCTGAAATTCCCAGGTTAACCCCTGAGGATGTTGCCACTGCAGCCCAGTATGAGCATCGTGATCATCCACACTCAGTCTTCAGACATATTCATTCACATATTTACGTCCAAAATTAGGCTATTTTCTAGAAGCCAAAGGACTTTCTCAAGTTTATTTTTAGGACTTATATTCGAGAGCTAAGGCATAGCACATAAGGTGGAAGTTATTAAAAAAAATACGTCTTTTTTTTTTGAGACGGAGTTTCGCTCTTGTTACCCAGGCTGGAGTGCAATGGCGCGATCTCGGCTCACCGCAACCTCCGCCTCCTGGGTTCAGGCAATTCTCCTGCCTCAGCCTCCCGAGTAGCTGGGATTACAGGCACGCGCCACCATGCCCAGCTAATTTTTTGTATCTTTAGTAGAGACGGGGTTTCACCATGGTGACCAGGATGGTCTCGATCTCTTGACCTCGTGACCCACCCGCCTCGGCCTCCCAAAGTGCTGGGATTACAGGCTTGAGCCACTGCACCCAGCCAAAAAATACGTCTTTACTGAGGGTACAACTATAGCATGTCATAAACTGAAATCGGGTGTAGTAGCTATTTTTCTAAATATGACATTTGTTTAAAAATATGGAATAGGTTTTATGAAAGAGACTGACCACTGTCTTCAAAGAGTTTAAAAAATTTTATTTGACATCACAGACCTGCCAGATACACTTGCTGATTTCATTTAAATATTTACTGTCTTATATCCACCTTTCACTCCAGGCAATTTGTAGTTACTTTCACTTTTAAAAGATTTCTATTATATATTAAACTTGAATTAATTAACCCATGTCGACATAAATAGACCTGTTGTTTGAAACTTAGAAATTAAGACACATTAAAAGTAAAATAAATTATTCAAGAAGTATCAGTCATTTAGTAAATGGCTTTTACATGTTTTGAGCCTGGCGGGATGCTTGATGCAGGCTAAAGAATGCAAACACTTTTGTGGCTGAAGAGACTTAGAGTCTGCTTGGCAAGACTAACCCATATTGTAAATGCCACTAACGGAAAACAAGACTGGGGGTGGTGGCTCATGCCTATAATACCAGCACCTTGGGAGGCCAAGGCGGGCAGATCACCTGACGTCAGGAGTTCGAGACCTGCCTGGCCAACATGGCAAAACCCCGTCTCTTCTGAAAGTACAAAAACTAGCTGGGTGTGGTGGTGGGCCTATAATCTCAGCTAGTCAAGAGGCTGAGGCAGGAGAATCGCTTGAACCTGGTTGGCAGAGGTTGCAGTTAGCTGAGATCACACCACTGCACTTCAGCCTGGGCAACAAGAGCGAGACCTCATGTCAAAAAAAAAAAAAAAAAAAAAAAGAAAAAGAAAGAAAAGAAAAGAAAAACAAGATGGCTTAGAGCCCAGGGTCACAGCTAGAAGCAAATGTAGAACTTGAGAGCAGAAAAGTTAACACTGGGTGATGTAGGAGAGGCAGGTGGAGCTTAAAGTGGTAAAAAGTCGTTAAGATCCCATTGAGGGCTTGTGATGGTGTAAGCTTGCTTGTACTGAAAAATACTGTCCATCTGAAGAATACTTTGAAAAGAAAACCCTAAATAAAATACAAACTAGTTTAAACTATTATCAAAGAAAAGATTTTTTTTTCTCTAAATGAAAGTCTATACTCATAATTGAGCCACTTGTTTAAGTTTAAAATGTACTCCTTGACCTGTTTTTTAATTTGTTAGATTAACCCTCGTCTAGATGGATGTATACGTGGCTGGAATTTGATGAAGCAAGGAGCTTCAGGAGTCAAGGAAATTATTCAGGAAAAACAAAATAAGCATTGCCTGGTTACTGTGGAGAAGGGGTCCTACTATCCCGGTTCTGGAATTGCTAAATTTATCATAGATTATAGTAAGTGACTTTCCATTTATTTTTATTTTCTCATTAATGAGTAAATTTATTCATCAACAAAATGTAATAATTTCTTTGGTGAACATTATTATCTGCTGTGTGCCCACTGTAGTCTTATGCTTATTCATACTATTATATATCTTTTACAAAAAAGTTTCAGTGTATTGAGAAAGATATAAAGGCAGTGGCTTATGTTGTTATTTCAGGTTTATTGGTTGGGAATCAGCCTGATTCCCTTTGGGTAAATTCAATTGACCTACTTTAAAGTTCACTGATTTCTCGCTTGTCTGGCGTCTACCAATGAATGCATTGAAAAGATTCATCTTCATTTCTAGCATTTCCATTTGATGTTTTCTTAACATTTTACATCTCTGTTGAAATTCCCTACTGTTCACATTTGTCTAGCTTACGTACTAAGCTTTCAACATATTCATCATAATTATCTTAAATCCCTTGTCTGACAGTTCCAACTCATTTTGTCTGCTTTGTCCCTTGACCAAGTGTTGTTTCTCTTGCATCTTTGTGTAACAAACAATTTTTGGTTTAGAGGTGGGCATCTTACGCATAACAGTAGAGACTGAGATAAAGAATATTTGTGTCTGGAAATGAGCACACCTCTTTTGCTAGGCTCTTAGTGATGGGATTGAATCAATCTAGTGAGGAGTTGAGCTGCTTGTTTTTTTGTTGTTGCCAGGATTACCCCTAATGCACCATAGGTTTCAAATTTTTAAAATATTACCTTCTGCATAGAATAAGGGAATGGTTTGCTAGCAAGTTTTTCCTCCCTCCCTCCCTCCCTCCCTTCCTCATTTCCTCCTTCCTTCCTTCCTTCCTTCCTTCCTTCCTTCCTTCTTCTTTGGGACAGAGTCTCATTCTATCACTCAGGTTGGAGTGCAGTGGCGCGATCTCAGATGACTGGAACCTCCGCCTCCCGGGTTCAAGCAATTCAACTGCCTTAACCTCCCCTGGGACTGCAGGTGCACGCCACCACGCCCAGCTAATTTTTGTATTTTTAGTAGAGACGGGTTTCACCATGTTGGTTAAGATGGTCTCGATCTCTGGACCTCGTGATCCGCCCACCTTGGCCTCCCAGGTTCAAGTGATTCTCATGCTTCAGCTTCCCAAGTAGCTGGAATTACAGGGGTGCACCACTATGCCCGGCTAAGATTTATATTTGTAGTAGAGACAGGGTTTCACCGTGTTGGCCAGGTGATCTTCCTGCCTTAGCTTCCTAAAGTGCTGGGATTTCAGGCTTGAGCCACTGCGCCTGACCTAGAGAGTTTTCCTTAATAGCTGATCAACTACTAAGTTTTTCATCATAGCAGCTCAATTTTAGGTGTCCCCTCATAATATGCCTCAAGAAAGTATCTCTCCCACTTGTGCCTCTCAAATGCCTTGCCCGTCCCCAGCAGAGTGCTCTTGTTACTTGACATTTGTTAACATGGCAGAGCAGACCTGGTGTTTGGGGAAGCATTCTATGTTGTTCTGGTACAAATTCGGTCTGAGGCAGGTGTTTATCCCTGGGTCTCAGGAGTGTGGAATTTTCACTGTTCTTCCCTGACTCTAACCAGTAGGGGAGATGTCTAATAATCAGGACTCAGGAGGTTTTTCTGCTCCTTCTCCATGGTCTACAGCTTTTTTTTTCCCCTAATCTTCTGTAGTTGCAGTGAGTCTGCATATGTGTCCTAATCATCACACTTGTTGCCTTTCTCCTGGCTTCCAGACTTTTGTTGTGTAGAGGAGACCAAGAAGAATCTAGATGGGGCTTTGTGCCTTTCCTGTAGCTGGTGCTGCTGTCAGGACTGCATCAAGAGAGAGGCTTTCTCAGGTCTCATTCCCTGCAGTCTACTTTCTCCTGAGCTCACAGTAAGGTCTGTGGAGAAGAGCCTGTGAATCAGCATGAATTTTCTTTGTCTCTGCAGTTTCTAGGGTTTCCCTCTTTTTTTTTTTTTGAGACAGAGTCTCGCTTCATCACGAGGTGCCAGGCTGGAGTGCAATGGCGCGATCTCGGCTCACTGCAACCATTGTCTCCTGGGTTCAGGCAATTCTCCTGCCTCAGCCTCCTGAGTAGCTGGGACTACAGGTGAGCGCCACCACGCTCAGCTAATTTTTGTATTTTTAGTAGAGACGGGTTTCACCATGTTGATCAAGATGGTCTCGATCTCTGGACCTCTTGATCCGCCTACCGCGGCCTCCCAAAGTGCTGGGATTACAGGCGTGGCCACTGTGCCTGGCCAGTTTCCAGGGTTTCTAAACTCTTACATCGGCCCCCACATGGACTTCAGAAAATTGTTTAAATCTTTACATAAATTATTTTTACCCAGTAGCATGGCATCTCCTGTGTGCCCTGAGTTAGAAAGTGTTCTCATTCTGGCTCTCCTTGGAAACACCTGTCTTTCTTTAGGTTTCTGGTTCGTTGGTTGCCCTTTGATAGTTCCAAGAGAAGTTGTGATTATGCAGGTAATTTGACTTTTGTTGTTGTTGTAAGGGTAGTGCTCTTTCCAGTTTTCTGCAGCCTAAGTGGAGCAGGGAATCTTGCCACACTGACCCTTGGTTTCTAACCTTGTAAATAATACTTCTGTGAACATCCTAAAACATGCATCCTTCTGCCTTTATGTGATTAATTATATGGAAGAATATTTTAGGGTTAGATTATCTCTCTCAAAGGTTATGTTGCCCAGGTCAGTTTTCAAACTTCTGGCCTCAAGTGATCCTCCTGCCTCAGCCTCCCAGAGTGCTGGTATTTTGGGCATGAGCCACTGTGCTCAGCCTTTTCTACTAAATTTTAAAGAACAAATTTTACACTAATGATTTATCTTTTTCTAACATAAATTAATACAATGCCTAGCTCTGTTCTGCATATGAAGGATTTTTTTTAAAGTTATAAATGAGGATTAAATTAGGATAAAACTAAACCCACAATGATTTGGCCAAAGGAAAACAATTCTAAAAAGGTAATGAAATTAGAGTTATAGTGTACCTAAAAAATTACCTAAAAAGTAATTAACCATTTCATGGATAATGTGTAATTAATATTTAATATTACGTTTTAACTTCTATATATTTGCATGTTAATTTTAGTTTGAGTTTGTTAATATTCTCTGTTAAATTTACTTATTTCAAGATAAATGTTTAGGTGATAGAAATTCCAATTACCTTAATTTGAGCATTACACATTATATGCATATATCAATCAAATAACATGTATCCCAATATGTGTACAATTATGATATATCAATTAAAAATTACTTATTTCACAATTATTACATATATACATTTTTTTTTTTGAGACAGAGTCTCGCTCTTTTTCCCAGGCTGGAGTGCAGTGGCATGATCTCAGCTCACTGCAACCTCTGCCTTCCAAGTTCAAGCGATTCTCCTGCCTCAAGCCTCCCGAGTAGCTGGGATTACAGGTACACACCACCATGCTCAGCTAGTTTTTGTATTTTTTTTTTTTTAGTAGAGATGTTTTGCCATGTTGGCTACACTGGTCTTGACCTCCTGAACTCAGGGAATCTCAAAGTGCTATGGTTACAGGCATGTGCCACTGCACCCGGTCTGTATATTTTTTTCTTCCTGGTGGGAATTACAGGATTATAATGAAAAACTTAGTGGCATTATATGTGGCTAAATGGAAGCACATCTTGTCAAAGGAAAATGATTTTCCTCACTCACATTTACCCTTTTAAAGGCTCCAAATGGTATTTGGCCTTTGCTATATGTTATATCATATTAAATGAGGAAGACTTCATTCAGATTATGAACCAATATTTTTAGGAATCCATCTACTCTGGAAACATTAATTTAGCAAATATCTATTGAGTGACTACTGTGGGAAACAAAGCGATGATAGAGACATATACCTCCTGGAGCTTGTGCTTTAGTGGTTTAGTCAATTAACCTAGTAATTAAGAAAGAGAATGTGAAGGATTACGCCAAGAGAATCACAAAACAAGGGTTCCCATTCTGATGTCAAAAGCAAATGCTAATGTCAGTGTATTTCTCTAGTATCAAACTATCCAACTCTCCGACATATATAGAGCCTATTTATCCTTTGGAGTGATAATGGCAACTGTAGCCAGAGTCTCCAAAAATTATCACAGTAAATTTGTCAGACTTTCAAATGTGAGCTTTAAAATATAACCGCTCTGCGATTTGAGCATTGGTGAATGTGCAGGGGAGAAGGAAGTGCTGTTAAAGAGCAAACAAGGAAAATCGCTCATCCTCCTTAAACACCACAGTCCCGAATTCTCATCTAGGAAGAACGGGAAGATGGGACTCCAGTATTTCTTGCCTGCCTAAAAAAAAAAAAAAGCTTTTGTTTTGTGCTGCTTAGGTTATATAGATCTTTGAGAAAGGGAACAACAATGCCTGCTATTACACAAGATAGTTTTGAATATTACCAGCGTTCTACTAATAATAATTCCTTCCGCTGCGCTTCAGGAATGCAATGATTATGCTCTGTTTCATTCTTTTATTTAGATAATGTCTCCAATGCTGAGGGTTGGCATGTAAATGTGTCTTTGAACATTCGTCCGTCCATGGGTACTGGTGTCATGCTTGCCTTGGTTTCTCGTAACAACACGGTGCCCTTTGCCGTGTCCTTGGTGGACTCCACCTCTGAAAAATTACAGGTAACTTTACTGTAAACCTATATAAGCCTTGCTTTTCTTTTCATTTTGAAAAATGGATATAATAGCAGTATTTACCTCAAAGGACTACTTTGAAGATTAAATAAAGTGACTTATGCAAAGCGTTTGGCACCATCTCCAGCACACCATGAAGGACTCAGAAAAATGTCGATTATTGTTACTTTTTTTGCTGGCATATTTCCAAGGTCTGAATGAAGTAAGGGGAGGAAGAATTGAAAAACCTACTGCATGTATACCTG
The DNA here is from genome assembly GCA_028533165.1 of Leontopithecus rosalia. Taxonomy (NCBI): domain Eukaryota; kingdom Metazoa; phylum Chordata; class Mammalia; order Primates; family Cebidae; genus Leontopithecus; species Leontopithecus rosalia. Next base: position 3,983,254 of record CM052665.1, read on the forward strand.
AGATAAGGCAGATTCTCACACAGGCTGCTTGGAGCCATCCGAGTACGTAGAGGTCCGCCCTTATTCAGAATCTTTGAAGCATCGTGGGAATTAGTCTGTACTGTCAACATAGAAGTTTGTCTAATTACAGTGCTTCAGTTATTCAGTGCTTAATTATAATGTTTTGTTCTTTCTTGCACTCTTAATCTTTTCTCCCATGAGTAAGTTAGGAAAAAAAGAGAAAGTTAAAACCGGTCCGCTTGGATTCTTACTGGCAAATGTTATTTGAAGTTAGGAAGAAGAACAGGAAAAAGCCTTAGATGAAAGGAAATATGAGGGTTATCAGAAGATCTGTAGTATTCAGACTTCTATTAGAGGGTAATAGTTCTGTCTATGTGCCATCCATGCGGATTCCAACAAGTTACAGCAAGAAACTTGTGTTCATGCCAAGGCTGTCTTGGTTGGTGTCAGTAGATTTTAGCAAGAGACCCGTGGTTAAATAATGTCTATTGTAGTAATAAGTGATGCTGCTGATTCAGGGAGGAGGATGGGGGAGCTTCTGGTGGTTAACCTTAAGTGACCTAAAACTATCTGATGAGGCTTTTTGTTTGTTTGTTTGTTTGTTTTAAATCTCCTTTCTATAAGGAGCTTAAGGAGCTTTCTACATTTGGATTTCAGAGGTTTTTTGTTTGCTTGTTTTTTATTTTGAGATGGAGTCTTGCTCTGTCACTGAGGCTGGAATGCAGTGGCGTGATCTCAGCTCACTGCAACCTCCGCCTCCCAGGTTCCAGCTGTTCTTGTGCCTCAGCCAGTGGGGAGCTGGGACTACAGGGGCACCCCACCACACCCAGCTAATTTTTTTATTTTTGGTAGAGAATGAGTGTCACCATGTTGGCCAGACTGGTCTTGAACTTCTGAGCTCGTGATCCACCCACCTCAGCCTCCCAAAGTGCTGGGATTACAAGCGTGAGCACCGCTCCCGGCCTGTTTTTTCTTTTGAAACACAATGGAATTACTGTCTTCAACACCGCATTCATGCAGTGGAAGAGGTTAACACGTGCCATGTCTTTCATACTTATTTTATCCTTTCAGTGTTTGCCTCCACGGTTCTTCCTTTGCATGTCAGATTTCCTTCTCAAGGTCTATGTGCAGTATTTCGTAACATTATTCCAGATACCGTTGATCATTGTGGGGCATGTTCTTTATTGACCAACTCTTCTCATGCGTTTAAGGATATGGACGTGTACAACACAGTAACAGATTTTCTCAAGTAACCTCTATTTGCAAAGCATAGCCTTCAAGTTAAAATATATCTGTTGGATACCTAAATAAGCATTTCCGACTATGATTTTTGTTGTCTGGGACTCATCATAACCCCTGCCTCCCTAGTTTTGATTTTATTTTCTCTTTCTTTTTACATTTCCTCTATGCCATATAAGCTGTATGAAGAAATAACTCTCAACAAGTTGAATAATTGAGGTGTAACAGCAGTTCGAAAAGTTCAGCAGAATGAAAACGTTTTCTTGCTTGAGAATCTTCTGGCAAATATTCTCTAACTTAACTGCTGGCAATCCCTGGTTTTTCCTTCTCAGGGCCTCTTCACTTATTTTGTCCCAAGTCTATAGGATTGCTTGTGTGGCACAAAGAAACCTTTTAGTGCTGCTGGCATATGCTTACTAAAGCATTTTTGATTTTACAAGTCCTTCTTCAGCAATGAGTGATTCAACTCCTTCCTTTTTCATATGTAAACTTGGAAATTAGGAAGGCTTATAAACAGAAAGATATTGCTTGAGACACTACTGTTGGTAACACAACTTTGTTGTTTGACTGAATTTTCAGAAACCAGTATACATGTCTATGTTAGCTAAACTTAGACTCTGTAAAACTAGTGTGTATTTTAAAATTTAGTCTTACTGTAAGTTAGTCTTATGATAATTAGTAATTTTTCACTTAAACTTAGAGGCTTTATCATACATTTTCTTTCCTTATTCAAATTTAGTTTTTGACTTTCAAAAACTCTAACTCTTCAGCAGCATTCCTCTTACTCGTTACTTATATTGAATCTTTGCTCCACTCTTCAGGATATTCTGCTGTCTGTTGAAAAGACTGTCATATATCGGATACAGGCCCTAAGTCTGTGTTCCGATCAACAATCTCATCTGGAATTTCAAGTCAACAGACACAGTCTGGAAGTGTCAACACCACTTAAAATGGAAACCATCTCCCATGAAGACCTTCAGAAAGAACTTGCCATCTTGGACAAAGCAATGCAAGGAGAAGTGGTCACTTACCTGGGTGGCCTTCCAGGTATCCGCTTACTTTTTCTTCAGTTTTAAAAAGTATATTTTAAATCAAATTGATAATATTTTATGTGGGGGTCTGGCATGTCTGCCGGGGGGCTTCCGAACAGCAGAGAGCCTCAGCCCCACTCAAATGTTCTCAACCTGGAAAAGGGAGTGCACGGAAGCAAAGACAGACAGACAGTGGGGTCTAGAGGACTGCCAGGCAATGCCAGAACAGCGAGTATATTTGTGCACGCTACAGGTTATATACCTTTCAGTGCTTGAGGAGTGATGTACATTCCATTGTATCTTAAAATAAAATCAAGAACAAGAATCACAAGAAAAGGGGTACAGAAAGTATGACTCATAATCAAAGGGTGTACAGCAAAGGGACAATAAAGTTTGCAAAAAGGGGGTCATAAATGTAAACATGTGTTTATCTAAAATCAGTCAAGCAAGCAAGATCATTAACAAGGTACAGCTGGAACTTTCCAAATGTCATTCTAATATGAGATAACCATTGTCTATTCTTATAGGATCACATGCAAGCAATATGAGTGAGTTAGCAGAAGTAACCAAAATCATAAAGTTATTGTGCAGAGTAGGAACTAGGAGGCACCCATTGTCTAATAAAACCACATAATGTCTTGTTAGACCACAAAGCCTGACCTCAGCCATCCTGTTGCAAATGTCACAGGCAAAAATAGGTGTTTATAGACTCAGTGCAACCAGACTTCATCTTTTCCCCTTAGCTCAATAGCCCCCAGGAAAGGAGAAACGTGTATGGGCTCAAGCTCAAGATGGCGAGGGTCCTGTCAAGGGTCCCTTGCAGGAGCGATCCCCACAATTTTAAATATACAATTTTAGTAAAAAAGCATCAGAAGGGACCATAAAATCCAGTATTCAATATTCTTTTTCTAGGGGCCAGTACTCACATTTTATTGGCGCATTCTTGTTTCCTTTAGTTTAAAAATGTTGAACTAAGACTGACCAAGTTTGGCTGCATTTGGCTATCCCAGCCAGAAAGGATATGTTATTTTATTTTACCATTACAATAGTCTTATAAGTTTAATATTGTTCTTCAATTTATCCATTCTTTATTTAATATGTATGCATCTATTATTTGGTTCATGTAGCATTTATCCAAATTTTATTGAGACCTTATGTCCCAGGTGCTCATGACACAGTAATAAACAAATAAATATGGTCCCTGATGTTAAGGCTTTTATTATCTAGTGGTAGAGGACGACATTAAGCAACTCATTAGGAAAATATCAGAAGAATTAAAATTATGATTGCTTTTATGAGAGAAACGTGTGGTTGCTTTTAGAACCTGAAAATGTGGACTTTTCACCTGGTTGTGGGGTCCAGAAACAACCACTCTGGATAACAGACTAAACTATAAATCTGATGTTGAAAAGTTTAAATAAATTCATCCAGGTATGGGAGTGGGGATTGGAATTATTATGCAAGTGAAATGGTCCCTGTGTGGGCCAAGAGGAAGGGGATGACATGCTGGAGGAACCTGTAGGAGATCAGTATGGTAAAAGCATGGTGAGCAAGGGAGACGGTAGTGTAGAATGAGGCTGTGAACTGGCTGGTTGGGTGGACTGCTTGTAGGCCTAGTTCAGGGTCCTAAGTCTTATCATGAGAGACGTGGAACTATTAAAAAGTTTAGACAGGAAAGAAGTATAGCCATATTCCAATTTTAAAGATTCACTCTGGGTGACGGATGGAGAAGGACAGGTGGGAGATAAAAGTGGGTGCAACTGAGATGATCTGAGAGGCTATTCCGTAATCCAGATGAAAAAGCAGGGACAATAGTTGCAGTGTCTAAACTGCCTTCAACTCTTGCAAAACAAACAGTCTGGACGCTGTTCGAAGTGCTTGGAATATGTCCACTTGTTTAATTTTCAAGATAGTCCTGTATGGGAAGTGCTATTATTATCCCCATTTTACAGATGAGGAAACTGAGGAAGCTGCAGGACTAGGGTGATAGCAGTGAAGATGATGCACGGTGAATAGATTGGAGACGTGTTAGAAACAAAATTAATACGACTGAATGACTGAAAGACTGGTAGAAGGATGACTCTTAGGTATCTGGAATGAGCAGTTGCATGGATGGAGATTTCATTTACCAAGATGGAGAAAACTGGAGGAAAAGCGGATTGATCTTTAACTGAATATTGTAAAATATGAAATTGGCACCAATATTTCACTTTAAATGGAAAACAGAAGCAGAAAGTTCTTTACAAGCATTTTCAAATGCCACTGCAGTTGATTCTCATGGGGAGAATTCTGATTTTGATGTCTGGACCTCTGGTAACCCTCAATTTATTGCTTAAACTGCTCATGGTCTTCATTTCCCATATATGGAAATTGTATCTGGGATTTTGGGAAATAGAAGTAAATAGACTCTAAAAACTATAGGTAGGTAGGTAGGTAGGTAGGTAGACAGGTAGGTAGGTAAGTAGGTAGACAGGTAGGTAGACAGGTAGGTAGGTAGGTAGACAGGTAGACAGATAGATAGATAGATACATAGATATATAGATACACAGATAGAAAGATAGAGTTAAGTAGTGAGCGTGCTAATTATTAGGGAGCAAAATTATACTTCAAATGAATAAACTCTATATTGAAGTCTGCCTATTACCTCATCCACAAGTTAGTTGAATGCAATTTAGGAAATCAAACCAACAGTTTAAAAGAAGTCGAATTGTCAAAATTTCAGTGGTTTCAGGTCTTTGGCAACAGCACTGAGGACTAATTTCAGGCAAAATGTCTTGAGAGAAAAAGTGGGAAATATTTGAGAGTAGCTAAATATCGAGTTATCAAGAGTATGAACTGTGGGATGGGTAAATTATTAATTGTATGCAAAATAGGCGTGTTAAATTGCATGCGAAGAATTAAAACTCAAGAGAAACTGCTGATTTTGAGTAATGGTTTTCCTCAGAAAATGAAAAGTGGCATGGTCTATGTGGTTTAGCCCAACTTGAAAAGGATTCGTATCCAATGCTGTGAGCTCACAGTAACGTGTGCTTTAGTCACTGTCTTGGCAAGTTAGAGGTCAAAAATGTAAAGGTTTTTTTCGCGGGAGGAGCATGAAGTCGAGGATGAAGAATAAGGGCTGAAGAATATCCATTGTGAGTTACGATTAATGGAGAAGAGAGGCCAAAAAAGAGGAAGCCAGTAGATAAACGGGCCGGTTTATCTCTCTCTCTCTCTCTCTCTCTGTCTCTTTAAAGGCTAACCAAGTGCAGCTGTGGAGTGGGGAAGGAACAAAGAAATCTGTAATTGGTTGTGATCAATTCGTTGTAAACAGCACTGCACTCGGAGCAGCCAATGGGTGGTTTTAAAATGAGTCACAGTTCTTAGGAATCAAAGGGTGTTACTAAATATTAAGTTTGATAAAGAAAGAGTAGGAAGAGCCAGAGGCCCTAAAATGACCCTATAGTATTCGCTGAGGAGTTAATAAAAGTGTTATTTTCAAGAACTCCAAATATTACATTAAAGCGTATCCTGTATCATGATCTATTGTATGTTCAACCAAAAACTATTTATTTGGAAAAATACAGAAATCCGCTTTTATTCCAACAATAATAGAAGAGACATATTGATCATGGCATTTAAAAGAGAAATGATTAACATTCTTAAACTGTTGCTCAAATTTAAAGAGAAAATATGTTATTTGTATAATAAAAATAGAATATCACAAAAGTGTGCTTGTTTCTACTCTTCCTCAGATGTGTTTAAGTGAAACTAGTTGTGTTTATGAAATTAGAGGAACTCATGACATGCTGCATTCAATGAAGTACAATAACATGGATATTGGAGTCACGGTCTATTTACTGAATAGAATTTCAACATTAACTTTTTCTTTAGGATTAGAATTTGGTTGGAAATAGGAAGTCTGAATGACTCCTCTCATTGTAAACAAATAAGATGCTAAAAGTCTTGGACTAATAGTCTAATATTCTGCTTTTACAGATGTTTCATTCAGTGCCACACCAGTGAATACCTTTTATAATGGCTGCATGGAAGTGAATATTAATGGTGTTCTGTTGGATCTGGATGAAGCCATTTCTAAACATAATGACATTAGAGCTCACTCATGTCCATCAGTTTGGAAAAAGACAAAGAGTTCTTAAGGCATCTTTTCTCTTCTGATAATACCTTTTTCTTGTGTGTAATTATGTGTATGTTTCAATAACAGCTGAAGGGTTTTATCTACAATGTGCAGTTTTTGATTATTTTGTGGTTCTTTCCTGGGATTTTTGAAAGGTCCTTTGTCAAGGAAAAAGATTCTGTTGTGATATAAATCACAGTAAAAAAAAATTCTTCTCGCTGTCTAGAAATATAGTGAAACAACAATTTTAAACTTGAATTTTTTCCTACAAATGACAGTTTCAATTTTTGTTTGTAAAACTAAATTTTAATTTTATCATCATGAACTAGTGTCTAAATATCTATTCTCTTCAGAAGGCAAAGAAGTAAACTCAAACAAAAGTGCATGTAATTAAATATTATTGATGATAGGGAGATGCTATTTGGGTTCTTTTGTTTTTGGTGATGAAGGGAGAAGAGATGGTGGCTTATTCAATATGAATTGAATGGAGGGTCTTAATGCCTTATTTCAAAACAGTTTCTCAGGGGACTAGGTTTGGCTTCATCTTTCTCTTGGGTGGCTTCACATTTAAACCAGTATCTTTATTGAATTAGAAAAAAAGTGGGATAAATGTTCCTGAGAGCAGCACAAGAATTGTGCTTCCTGGGAATTGCAGTCTGTCAGGATGAGACATCACATTATGTTGGATAGGTGTGGAAATCTGACATGGGTACATTTCTTAAATTTGGCTGTGTGGGTCACATAAGAGCTACATTAGAAAAGACAGAATTAGGGATGGAAAGGAGAATGAGCATATGTGGGAGTTTGTAGTTTTCTTTGAATCCAACTTTTAATTGCCAGAGTAAGTTGCCAAAGTGTGATTGTTGAAGTACAAAAGGAAGTATGAACCCAGAAGAAATTTTAACAATGAAATAAACCACAGAGGGATATAGTGAATATTGTGTCTTTGTAATAAAAGAATTAAGGAGGTAAGATTGCCACCTGCCTGCTGGTACTGTGATGCATTTCAAGTGGCAGTTTTATCACACTCGAATCTACTGTTCACAGCTGGGTGTATATCAGATGTTTCACTGACAGTTTTCAAAAATAAATTCTTTTCACTATATTTTATATCACTTATAATAAATTGGTATATAATTTAAAAATGCATGTGAATATCTTCATTATATCAACTGTTTGAACAAAACATAAAATTACATAATAGACATTTAACTCTTCATATGACAAAGTAGTTCTTCAGTTAAAAGACAGATCAAGCGCAGATATTTGAATAGTAGTTATGGGTTGGGTGGTAGACTGGAACTCAGAAGGTGAAGAAAAGCAAAAGTAACGTGTGTGTTTTGACACATCCTAGAAATTGTCTTGCTGGATGTAATTTTTCTCCCAGTTGCCACCAGGTACTGTGGGGGATGCTCACATGTGGCTCGGAGAGAGTCTAGACCTACGGCTAAGAACCTTTGATTGATGTTTAATTTTCAACGTTGCCAAGGAATATAGATTCCTACTTTTAAAGAGTTGGGGGAGTACAGTAGTTTTATGAAGGCAAAGTGGATATTTGGTGCTATTTCAGCTCTGTATAGTGAAAAAAAATCCAAATAACAGAGCCATTACAGAGTCCCTTAGAACTTACCTTTTGAAAAAGTTATCTTTTTTCTTTTTACTTTTTGAGCATGTTATGTGATATGCTAATAGAACTTACCATTTGCAGTGGCCAGTGATGGATCAGTAAAAGCAGTGGTTAACCTGTAAGAACAGTCTCATTTCTTCAGTCTCAGTCCCTATGTCAGTATAATTAATTATTTCCAATTTTGTTTTTATTCTAGAATTAAGGAACTCATGGGATTACTAGAAAGAGGACTTCTTCATGTGAAAAAATATTTTTTCACAAAATGATTGCCTATTTATTTTTGCATTTCCCCAGACCTCGAGTTACTGTCATCAGTGGGAAATCTGATCTGAAACAATTTTATTTTAGATTTCATCATGTTGCTATCAATATTGACTTGGGAGGTGACACAGTCACTAGAGACTCAAAAGACAAGTATGATCAATTTCTAATTTACCCATTCAGCAACAAATATTTATCAAGCACCTACTCTACTATGCATGTGGAGTCAAAAGCAGTAGAATGTCTGAGGGCTGAACCCAATGGAATAGGAAGTCACAGTACTCAAGCTGGCCCTTGGTAGTCCTCAGGATCCTGTTCCTTGGAGCTACCGAGGAGCTCTTTTCTGGTCATCCTAAGAAATTGAAGTGATAAAACTTCTGGGCATTCCTCCTATGTCAGAGTAGTTTTCTCCTTATGAACAGGATTGTTTTGACAGCGGTCTTGGACGTGGGTTTCTTGCTATAGCAAGCTTTGAGTTTTCAAAGAACTTATATAAGAAAATTGGATCTTCTATGGTAGAGACATTGCTTAGGGGTTCATCTAGTGCTGTACAAGATAACCTCTGGCTATCTTGTATTTGTGTTTGCAGAGTGTGAACGTGAGGGGCAGTTATCTGGGCCAGGATACGTGGGTTTGGGGTACATATTCTTTTTTGGTTTTTTTTGAGACGGAATTTCGCTCTTGTTACCCAGGCTGGAGTGCAATGGCGCGATCTCAGCTCACTGCAACCTCTGCCCCCTGAGTTCAGGCAATTCTCCTGCCTCAGCCTCCTGAGTAGCTGGGATTACAGTCATGCACCACCATGCCCGGCTAATTTTTGTATTTTTAGTAGAGACGGGGTTTCACCATGTTGACCAGGATGGTCTCGATCTGTTGACCTCGTGATCCACCCGCCTCGGCCTCCCAAAGTGCTGGGATTACAGGCTTGAGCCACCGCTCCCGGCCCACATATTCTTAATAATAAACAGTGCAAGGCCAGATTACAAGGTCAAACTGACAATGGGAAAAGATTGAACCAAGATATGAAGCTAAGAGTGTCGGAAATAGAGGTGAACTGAGCATGGGGAAGTTT